>PVHP010003319.1:0-33665 GCA_004024765.1 Zapus hudsonius
TCTCCTCTCCTTTCCTTCCTTCCTCTCTCCTTCCTCTCTCTCCTCCCAGGACCGGCACGATGGCGTCCCAAGCCACAGCTCCAGGCTCTCTCAGCTGGGCTCGGTGTCCCAAGGACCCTACTCCAGCGCCCCGCCGCTGTCCCACACCCCATCCTCGGACTTCCAGCCACCCTACTTCCCACCTCCTTACCAGCCGCTCCCCTACCACCAGAGTCAAGACCCCTACTCCCACGTCAACGACCCCTACTCCCTGAACCCTTTGCACCAGCCCCAGCAGCACCCCTGGGGGCAGCGGCAGCGGCAGGAAGTGGGCTCGGAAGCCGGCTCCCTCCTGCCCCAGCCCCGGGCGGCCCTGCCCCAGCTCTCGGGCCTGGATCCCCGGAGGGACTACCACTCGGTCCGCAGGCCCGACGTGCTGCTGCATTCTGCGCATCACGGCCTGGACGCCGGCATGGGCGACAGCCTCTCCTTGCATGGCCTTGGTCATCCCGGCATGGAAGACGTCCAGGTAACCACAAACAAACATAAAAGACACGAAAGAAAGCCTGGGGAGGGGGAAAGGGAGAGGGAAAGGGGCAGCTGCCTCCTGGGGGGGGGATGTCATCTTCACAGTAGGACCAACTGGGCAGGACGAGTCTCTGGAGGGAGACAGACCCGGTTGTGAATGACAGACCGGCTCGCAAATAAGCGGTAAAGGAGGAAATAGAAGTGTTTTTGCTAGTTTCGATCAAAGCTGATGTTTTTGTGTTGCCTATTCTCTATTTCTTGGTGAGTGCTCCCTGCGCACTCCAGGGAGAGCCTGGCCCTCTGACTTGGCCTGTGAAGGGTGGGCTGTCCAGAGGACAGGACCCTACCACTAAGGTGCAAGGGCCTTCAGCATGCACACTAGAAGAAAGTCGTTGGTTCTGCTTGTTTGAGGCAGGTCCAAAAACTGCAGAGCCCTTTTCCAAGGGAGAGTACCAGAGTCGTTGCCTGACAATGGGATTTTTGCAGGGACGGGCCCAGAGAGCCCAGATTCCATTTGGGAGTCCCCTAGGACAGATAATCACTTTTTAAAATTCTAGCCACTTTGGGGGTCCATTTAAAATTACTTTTTCCACTTCCTTCTTCAGTCTTGTCCTCCCCAACCCCAGGAGGACTTCCCTCATCCTAGCAGAAGCTGCATCACGTGTTTATTTCTTAAAACAAAAGGCTCAAAACACTCCTCCCCACCCACCACTATCCCATCTACAACCGAAACAATGGAAGCTGATGTGGTTGAAAAAACTTGGTTTAAACGGAACAAAGAAATATCAAGGAAATAATTCCTAAATACTGTCAGGGTGATTCTAAACAGTTTTCTTTCCTATCCGTTAATTTAAACAGTCTCCTAAAAAGATAAATATGGTTGAAAGGTATTTAATTGACACTTCCATCTCATCAGCATCCTTGTATACATTATGCATCATTTTAGGAATACCTCTGAAGCAAAAAAAAAAAAATGAATTTGGAAAGGAGAAAAAGTAGAGAAAAATCATTCTTCTTTACCTTTTTGGAAAAATGTATCTTTAACAGTAAGGATGTGGTGACAGCAGCAAATGTCTCTGTGGTTTATTGTTTTTAAAGAACCTCATTTTTAAAATTTTAAAAAGAAAGAAATCACCTGATTTGTGGCTGAATTTACCCATCAGGATGGTTTTGTTGATTGTGCTGAGCTTGCCTGTGCCCGTTTAGAGACATTGCTCGTTTTGCGATGTCATATGAGAAAGGAAATATTTAATAGTTTTTTTTAACGAATTGGAGTAATGTGTGTAGGGGAGATTTAAATTAACCTTTCTGAGTATGGTTCAAAGTGCTGCATGATGAAAGTGAATCAACATACCATCATTACCACTGATGAAGCTAACACCGTTTGAATCACACCACCACCCTACAGGCTGAAGGACTTAGGCAACTGAACCCAAGAGTTCCTCCCCAAAAGAGTTAGCACATTTCTCTGGTTTTAGTTTATTTTTTTAAGGGAGAATTGTAAGGGTTTCTGAGTGTTAATCAAACTGCAAAGGTAGAAGGCAAAACAGGGCCAGGGCAGTGTGCATGGGGAGAATAATACTCTTATCCCAGTGTCAGAAAGGACCTATAGTGTCTGTGTGAGCCTAGCAGCATGATGCATTGCTACTGTTTGGGATAACAGTTGTAGGGGTAGAGAGCTGAGAAAAAACACTGGCCAGCACATATTTCCCTTTTTCCTGCCCTTCTTCTAGCTGGTATGCTCTTCAAAGTATGGAGGCCTGTGGGACTTTGTGGGAACAATTCTAAGTGTAAGGCATTACATGCCTTTCAAATCTCCTGAGAGAAACAACTGCAGGAGGATGGTCCCTGTCTTATCCCAGTGATGAACTCCTGAGTCCAGGATGAGGTGGCAATGATGGAGGAGAATATGCACCAAGGGAAGCTGGGCCCCTGCACCTCAGAATCCAGACATGGCATCTAAGCAGCTTGTCCAGTAGGATCAACTCCCTAGCGCAGAGCCAGTCAGGGTTTCACTCTCAGCAACTTTAGAACTAACTAACTGATGGGTTGATAGTACCAGTCCTGTGTGTGGAAGAGACCAGAGGGTGCCTTAGTCTGGACCTCAGACTCACTTCAGCAATCTCTGGAGTCTAAAGTGTATATATTCTCAGAGGTGATGGCCTGACCTGTAGGTCAAGGGTTGGGGTGCATTTTGTGGGACACAGAAGCTCACGCATGAGGCCACCGCCCTGTGAGAGCAAAGGAGGGGAGCTAATTAACCAAATGCTTCTAATATTTTTTAAATGAAACTATAAAACCCTGTCAAACTCTATTTCAATTTACTCGCAGGGGCTATTAAACTAGCAGATCGCTGTCTGGGTTCCGGGTATGCTACATTTCACCCATTGTGTATGTGGGGGGGCATCATTAAAAACTCAGGGGAAAATGGCTATAGAAAGATAGAAAAAGAGGCCAGGAGACACCTGATTGGAGATTTCTTTAGTTGCAATGCACAGTTCTTGGTCTTCACACCTTGGATCTCTCACCTCCCATCACCTCTACCACCCATGAACATCACCATATAAAGCTGTTAAGTGAACCTCACGACCAACACACACACAGACACACACACACACACACACACACACACACACACTCATAAACACCCTTGTGTCTTAAAGCAACCCCTGGTATCACTTTTAACTAAAGAAGTCTAGTAATTATGAGTCTGAGTTGTTTTTCTTCGCTTCCGCATGCAGTCCTAATTAAATCTTTACGATCCTCCCTGTGACGATTAAGCGCCAGCATGCTGCGTGAATATCCTGTACGAAAACCCAGCAGGCGGCCGTAATTAGATAGAAAATCAGACAAGAGCCTTCTCATTAACTACCACAACTACCCTACGTCGCTGATGAGGCGTAGATACATATTTGTGCACCAACATGAGGGTGAGGTGTGTGGGGAGCTCACGGGTCCTGGCTCATGAGAGCGAGTTCTGCTCCCACAACCACAAGGCAAATGTTCCTGCCCTGGGTAGACCCATGGCCAAAGTCAACAGAAACATCAACTTCGAAAAAGGTGCAGCCAGTAAAGTGTGTCATGCCCCTGTGTGAAGACAGCAACCCCTTAGAGAACTTACTTATGAGCAAGTTATAGGAAATATATTTTAAAACAGCTTTTCCCTGTTTGTTAAGATATGCATGGCATGTTACAACATAGAAACCAGTTCTTATAAACAAATAATTTTCCTCACCTCTCTAAAGGCAGAAGAGTAACTATTAAAAACGAAATGAAACAAACACTCCCGGATGATTAGATCATCTCGTTTTCCAAGCCATGCTTGCTTGGGGTAGACAGTCTCCTTCTGGATTGAGCACGCACCCTGTCTGAGGAGGTAGCACCAACGGGCGGCTGGGGCTACTATGAAAACAACCCATTCTCAAGCCCTTTATTCTTGTTTCTTTATAGAGTGGGTGACAAATTGGTCCGGATTTAAGTTCCCAAGAACATTTCAGAAAAGAGTTAGCATTTATTTTCACTGGGAGAGGGGAGGGGTGGAAGAGAATATGTTTTTGTAC
Organism: Zapus hudsonius; assembly: GCA_004024765.1. Lineage (NCBI taxonomy): Eukaryota > Metazoa > Chordata > Mammalia > Rodentia > Dipodidae > Zapus > Zapus hudsonius. The sequence goes on from PVHP010003319.1 coordinate 4,068, forward strand.
AGCCAGAACTCTGTTCTCTGTTCGTGTGCATCCTGACAGTAAGTAGAAACTCCAACAATCATTTTCCTCAGAAGTGCTGCCAATGCTGAATTGAAACTTCCCCTCTTTGGAATGAAACTGTGGCAAAGAAAAAATGAATGTTTCTTGTGATTTCTTACGTGCTTACTGGGAGGATCCAGACATTGTGTGTGTGTGTGTGTGTGTGTGTGTGTGTGTGTGTGTGTGTGTGTGTCTGCGTGCACCCTGAGTGTCAGTACAGTTACTGTCTTCCTAACAGGTGTGCTCCTAGCAGGGAAGCAGCCCCAGCAGGTTTGGGAGGGGCAGTCTTAGGAATTACATTGCAGGGCTTCTTACTTGGCTCCTCCGGGGATTGTCCTTGTGTAGCAGGAAGCTCCTAGTTCACTGGGATGTGTGTGGACTGCATTGGATGGGCGTGCATACAGGAGGCTTGCAAACCTGTTCCTATGTGCTGCTGTTTGCATTCCACTCCACATTGCTCAGACTTTAATTAAAACCTCGTAATGTAAACTATTATATATTTGTAAAATGGCTCTAAGGTTAAGATGCAATGGATGGGATACAATGGAAAACAGAAATTGTTTTTAACTAATATTGGTAAAAAAAAACCCTTCACATGCTGATATTCACAATTTATATGAGCAAATAATACAAATGTTTATATGTCTATATATCTGTGTTTCAGATAATAACTGAACCACTATTGTACCCCAGATGTCTTTCTTAGATTCCAGTTTGCTTTTCTTCCATGGGAAGGATTTATAATTTGGGTGGATTTCATTTTTAAGTTGATTTGAAGGTAATAAGGATGATAATAAAACTCCTTTTGTGAATTAATATAAACGAAAATAACAGAATCTCCAGTTTAGAATGACATGATTTATGTGTGCAAACTCTTTAATATCCAGTCAATTTAAATGGAGATATTTTTACATTCACAGTCTGTTGAAGATGCCAATAACAGCGGCATGAATCTCTTGGACCAATCTGTCATTAAGAAAGGTATGCCTTATTTCCCAAAGTGAACAAACTTTCCTGTGTTTTAATAACTTTATGACGAGGTTTTCCTGTGTTTTAATAACTTTATGATGAGCTTTCACTTTGGATGAATTCATTTTTTATATCATACAGATGTTTGTTCAAATCAGTACAATGGCTGTCAGACTAGGTAAGAGACATTTCGGGAGAGGAGACAGGTTGAGGCAGAGTGCAAACTGCAACCAGAAATACGCCTGGGAGAAGCAGGGGACACAGACGTTAGCTAGATTTCTCATAATGCCTATGGGAGTCATTTGTAATGAATCTTACATAACTGAACCATCACCATGTGGAATGCACTGGGAAATACTGGTTTCAAAAAATGTGCTATAATTATTTCATTGATAACTGGAGTTGGCTGCATATCGATTCTGTCATAGAAACAGCGTTTTTTTTTCCTTGTTTTTCTTTAGATCCCCCCCCCGTGGTAATTTTGTTCCCAGTTCCCTGTGTTTTATGAGTTATTTCTTTTATTATTATTGTTAATTGTGCCAAATGCTTTGCTAAATATGTGCATCCCGAGAAGCTGAGACAGACTATACAGAAATCTAAATCTTCCTACACACATGCACTCATAATTTAGTGTGACTGTGGAATCACCCCATACTGTTAAAGGACATGTGATATTAACAAATGTTTGCAGTCTCTTGTACAGCTGTAAGCAAAATAATTAACTAATTAAACTAATTAAATGTAATTACAATAACTCATTTCAGGCGTATTGCAGCTGCTTAATTTTTTTTCTCCTCTTCTCTGATAGTCACTGAGAGAATGTCTGGTGATTAATATGGCTTCTGAAAGGCCTGAGTGTCACTCACAAATTTAGGAATTTGAATATGCAGTCTTTAATTATCACAAGAAATGGTATTGAAGAACACAACTTTAACAACTGTGACCGTTCCTCCTTGATGCTAGAGAGTCTGTCCTTGAGTTTGATGTTAACAATCCCGTCTCCAGTCATTTGTGATTCGCTTGGGCCACTTGACACTCACAACAATAATTACAAAAAAAAAAATTCTCTGGGATGTAATCCATCAGAATCAAATTGGGGTAAAAGAAGGGTTGGATAATAAGAATTCCAAATACAGTGAATGTTGTTGGAGTTTTTTCCTTTACAAAGTCAGGAAAAGCAGCTTTGAGAGATAGGTCCAGCAAACTACTTCAAATGACATCATTTAATTTTGGAATAAGTATTCTGACAAACTATTCATTTTAAATGTTGCTCCCAACATCTCTCTTTCTGCTTTAGATAATACCATCATTTCTCTTTTTAATATCAGCTTTTATTAGGAACTCAGGATGAATGCTTAGACTGTACCAGCAGTTCACTTTTACCATTTACTCTTAGATCTTCTCTTTTAATTACTGGTTGATTGGGGTGGGGTGAGGGAGGAGCTTCTTTCATTTTTTTTTTCATGGAAAGCTTGAACCACTTAGCTCAGGGTTCTGTATCCCAGCAACAGCATTTGGGCTGGCAGTGGGACATGGCCAACAGATGACCAATTAGAAATGTTGATTAGCCAAGCCAATAAAAATATTTGGAACTTAGTTTGTCTAGCAAAGTGGGGCTCAAAATATTCTTAAACGTAGAATGTATTGGTTATAGTACTTGTGTATGTTTGTCAGAGAAATATGAGTGCATGCATATGCATAAGGTTATATCTTAAATAGAGAAAAGAATATTGACTAAAGTTCTGTTTTCTAATACATAGGAATAAGTTTTATATCTCCAGAGCTTAAAAAATATGAATAGATTAAAATATCTAAGTAGCACCCAAGACACCTTAGTTTGTTCACTGAGACTGGTATGGATATAAATATTAGGTCAGTTCAATTATTTGATACATTAAATATTTGCTTATTATTTGAGAATCTTGTATCATATTTTCGTCTTTCAAAAACCACAGATAGAAGATGATTTATTTTTCTATTTTTTAAAAAAATATTTTATTTATTCATTTTCAAGCAGAGAGAGAAAGAGAGAGAGAGAGAGAGAGAGAGAGAGAGAGAGAGAGAGAGAATGCACCAGGGCCACCACCTTGTGGGTCTGTCTTATGTGGGTCCTGGGGAATTGAACCCAGGGCCTTAAGCACTGGAGGAAAGTGCCTTAACCGCTGAGCCATCTCTCCAGCTCAGAAGATGATTTATTTTTCGAACTCACTAGGAATCACTTAAAATAAAGTTGTGCATTTCTTAGCTCCTTCCCTGCCTGTTGTCCCCCTTCCTTGCCTATTCCCTATTCCCATTCTCACAAGAGATGTCTCTATGAGATTAATTTCATACAGAAGTGAGAAAGTGTTTTGAACTAAATATTAATTCAACAACAATGAGGGCCACTTAGTTACTACTGAATTTGTTTTCTGATAGGCATTTAAACAAGTTTTAAAGAAACTTCTCTCCCATTAGTAAAATGCCATAACAGACCCAGGATTGTCTCTGCTCCTTAGGTTTATGAAGCCTGAAGACCTAGGCATAAAGTGTCTATTTCTGTATGCGTGTGTGTGTGTGTGTGTGTGTGTGTGTGTGTGTGTGTGTGTGTGTGTGTGTGCTTGTGTTTATTCAATTAGGGCATGGCCCCTCCTAAAATTTATTCTGTTTAATTTTTCACTCCTGTTGAATTCACCTCATAGATGATAGACTCTCTCTCTCTTGTGTTTGCTATCTGAGCTTAGCTGACATTTCTGAAGTAATTTAGTTAAGAGGAAATGAGTTGTTCCCAGTAGAGAGAGCAAACGAGTGGAGTGAAGGTAGCCAGCGTGATAAATGGCTCTTTCATTTGAAGATCTCCAGAGCTCGTTTACGGCTAATTTTCTGTATTGGCCCCCTTTGAGCTATTAATGCAATCGGCAGGGACCGTGGCCCCTCTCTTCTTAGCTGCCCCATTAGAGCTCCATTAAGCTGCCTCCTCTTAACTCCATGGCAGGAGGGGGGGGTAATGAAAGGTGCTTTTTAAACTCTCCTAATCTAAACCGGCAGAGGGTGGTTAATACGATTTGAAGGGGGCTGGTCAATGAGCAATCAATAAAGTAATAATGAGAAGGATTCGGTACATTAACAGTCTAAAAATCCAACGAGACATTAAAAAATCATTCTTAACTCTCAGTTCCATTAAGATTAGGAATGTGGGAAGGGTAAGAAGGAGGGTGTGTCCTGCTATTATAAATTATCATGGCAACTTTCATATAGCCTAACTTTAGAGGCTTATCTAGATATAAAGAAAAAGGTTTGGGAGCAACCAAAGACCTATATGCAATCTGATTGCCACCTTTGATATCAGAGCACATGCCAGGATTTCTTCCAAAGGATGACGCGGCTTGAGTCCAAGGTTCAAATGCTTTGACAGTAGTGTAGTTTTATTGGTCTTATAGATGTCCTATTCGGCGAGTTTCAGTTTAATCTTCAGTTTTCTCCCACATTTCCCTGTACTCCCTCTGGCCCCTTTCCCACATAAATACTTTGGTGTGGATTTTCTTGGGAGAAGGAATTTTAAAATGGCCAAATCTCAATTCCAGAGGATTCTTTTGAGATTCTCACATCCTACCTAGAAGATCTATCACCATGGATCTGTCCTACTAACTTGAATTTCCAGAGCTAGTTTACATCCCAACGCTGTTTATTAAGTAGAGATGCCATGATACCTTCCAGTCACATGCTGAATAATCAGAAGTCCAAGGGTTTCAAAACTGGAATGGACACTCCTCTCCATCCCCTCAAGTGTGTAAACCTGGAAGTGCACAGACTACAGAAGATGGATCATTATCTCAAGGTCCAATGCACCAAGAAAATGACAAGAACTAACTTGTCCCTAAGGAATGCCAAACTGAAAGTATGTATGTGTATTTCAGTGCTCACATTTATATACCTGCTGTACATGGGGGGATAACATTAGACCAACAGGCAGATGAAGGATCTAAATTTTAGGAACAGGTTCTCTGCTGCTAAGAAGTAGTTATCTCAATTTCAGAGGTCACTGTGAGTCAATCAGTGTCTTTCAGAAGGACTCACCTTTAGAATCTGTAAGGCAGGTTCATTTCTTCCCTTCTTCCCATCACCAGATCATGTCAAACACAAATTCTCAGAGCTATGGCTTTACACTGGGGATTTTTGTTCATGTAAGATGAAGAGATAGAGTAGATTATCTCTCTACTTTCCACTAACAAATAATATTTTCTCTAATCATGTTTCCTTCCCTTCTCTTAAAACATCAGCCACTGTGAGGAAATACTGCTCAATTTGTGAAACCTTTCTGTTTCTTTCTTGTCATACTGCATGGAGAAGAGAGGGGAAGTGAGTTTTCTTGGTGTTACTTACAGAAGTTGACTTTGCCATCCAAATGAAAACTGAACAGGGGAAAATCCCACTTTTAATGTATGCAAAGAAAATCGTCACCATGTAAAGAACCAAACACTGCATGCTGAGATTTGCCATGCTCCATTTCCTTACCACTTCCTGCTGTCGCTTTAAACCTATTCTGGTCATCTCTGGGTTCTGTGAGCAGGAACAGTGTGCTCATAATTACTGTCAAATCAAGCGGCCCAGTTGCTCTCTCTGGGTTTATTGATAAGCTGGAAGAAAGCAAGGGAATGAAATATAGGGTTAATCAGCTGAGCTAAGCAGGTGTGGGTGGAATACAATGCAGCCCATTAGGAAGCTGTGGCCCTGAATGGAAGTTGGAAGTGGAAATGTGTAGTCTAGTCTAGGGGATTCATACTAACTAGTCTGAGGTGGGGATCATTAGCACCCTAAGGTACAGAGTAGGATGTAGAATGTAGGAGCATGGTTTTGATGCTTACATTAGAAGTTGCGACAGTAATGTAAAATGCCTTTGTTTATATTGTTGTGTGTGGGGAATCTACCCAGAATGGCAGTGTGCCATAGATAGCTGGCAACATTGGGGGCATTTAGCTGATAATGTATATGCAGAGAGGCACAGCCCAGGGAAGGGAGTGATATAGATTCCCTGAAGGAACCAGTTCTTATTAACTATATCAAGCAATTAAAAATAATGAAATTAAAGAACAGGTGATAAAGTCTTTAGAAAGACCTGAATTTTCAAGGAGTTTGGCACCTGCACTTAGAGAGTCAAGTAAAATTCAATGTATAGCTGCTTAGCAGATGTTGGCTATTTAGTAAAAAAAAGCATGAGCTGACTTTAATAATTTTCAGCTTAGTAGGGGTTCTGTTAAAATATTCTTAGAAATTTTAAACATAAGAATGGTGCTAAGTGTAACATGAGATTTGTACACAGTTTATTTCTATGTTTTTTTTATCACATTCAAACTCTATAGAGTTATCTATATTTCAGGGAAGTTTTTCCTATATTTACCCTGTGCAAACTTCCAGTGGGATAAATTGTTTTTAGTGCCTTGACTATAGATATGAACTGCAGACATCAGGAACATTATAAAAATAAGAGAGATCAGTGTGGATACTGTTTGCAAGAATTAAGTGAGAGTGCTTCTATACCAGTCATCCACTTACCAAGTGACTATGTCCAGATTGTACTCAAATTTGAATTATATACTTGAATTTTTCCTTGATTACTCACAAATGGGAAGCAGTACATATGTGGAATCAGAAAAGGAAAACCTCTCTACCCTCCCCCAGTTCAATACAGAAGATCCACTTGGTTACGTAATATTCATCTATCTGGACAAGATCTTGGGCATCATGAACAGGTCTAGAGATTTTACATGCATACTAAGAACTGGTAAAAGTGTCCAAATCCACTCTCCCAGGAAAGTTCTCTCTGCAAGGTGTTTGTAAAAGGTCAAATGAAATTCATAGTAAATAAAGATTTGGGGCTGATTTGATTTTCTGAAGCCTCTTCACAATCCTGGAGGTTTGAATTTTTGAATATGTGGTGGAAAGATAATGCTTCAACAAAAATACCATGTTGTGTATTCTATACAAAGGAGGTTATACACGTTGTCTCACACTTAGAATTCTAGACCCCACATGGTAGAAAGAGCAAATCTCTTCCTCTCAAGGTTTACAGGGTGAGCCAGTGTCTTTATTAAAAATTCAGGAGTGACTGCCTCTTCATTTTCCCCACATCAAACATAATGTTTCAGTAAATTTCCTAAACTATTGATCAAAAATCATTGTGAAGACTTGGGGCTTTGTATATAAATGAGAGAAGATAAGATATAGGAGAGACAAATCAGAAGGAGACACCTGTCCAGAGATTTATGAGCCCATAGGAAGAGAACAGGCTTGGAGAATATAGGAGTCCAAGGGGTAAGACTTCCCGGGACCTGGGAGATAGACTGTTCACTGTTCCTCCTTCCCCAGCCTCCCACCCCTTCAACCTCTTCCTGACATGCAGATGACACCTAAACACAATTAAACAGAAATACAAGCTGGAGAGGCTGAATGCACCAGGGTAGCAGTGGCAAGCAGCTGTCAGATCTTATTAACTTCTGCATAAAACATACCTTGAGTGCGGTTTGTTATCAATTACTTTCCAAAATGAAACAACTGGGGCAAAGCAAGACCACCGCCGCTTGTATGAATTACAGTGATTAGTTGATTGATCAGGGCACCTGTTGTAAAACCTTAATAGTTCCAAACAATCACCAGCTGCTTTTGAATTTGTAAACAAAATTCATGTCACTTTTGAATTGTTTTCATTGCAGATGAACCTTTTGGTTCATTTGTAAATGACTGTTTGCTCTTATTATTTTTTTTAATGCAGGGCTGACTTTAAGTGAGGACCTTCTCTTCTGGGGCCCAACTCACAGGCATGATAGTATTATTTGCTTTTTCTTGCACATAACACCTGATGGGGTCCACCCACTGATTTTCTTGGGTGATGATCACAGATTTGGATCAGATAAGAGAGGAGGAAGGAGTTTCTAAAAATTTCATATTATGCACAAGCCCCAGAGGAGTCCAAAGGGTTATTTATCCTCAGGAGAGAAATGAAGAAACAGACTGGGATTTAGATGTCTAAGGTCACACAGCTGGCACATGACCAGATAGGGTTTCCCAGCGGGTTCTGAGCTTTGGGTTCAGTGTTTTCCTGACCTGTGTGCCCAGCAGGGCTCAGGCAAGCGACACTCATATGTCCCCTCATCTGGCTGGGGTAAGTTTCCAGAGATGGTGTTTCTGACAGTTCATGCGCTCCGCTGGAGCACACACTGCCCCTCCCCTTATCTGCCCCAAGGCTTCGCACAATGACACATCCCATCAGCTGGTCAGCAGTGTCAAAAACCGGTCACCTTTATGGCACTTTTCCCCCTTTTTTCTCTTTAGTGCCGGTTCCTCCCAAGTCTGTGACTTCTCTAATGATGAATAAAGATGGTTTCTTGGGAGGCATGTCAGTCAACACCGGTGAGGTATTTTGCTCAGTCCCAGGCCGCTTGTCCCTGCTCAGCTCAACTTCAAAATACAAAGTTACTGTGGGAGAGGTTCAGAGAAGGCTCTCGCCCCCGGAATGCCTCAATGCATCTCTCCTTGGCGGCGTCCTCAGAAGGTAAAACTCCAAATCAGTTTCCGTTCCTGGGGAAGAAGGCTCGGGAGGAATGGGGGTGGGTGGGATGGGACCTCCCGGGTTGCTTAGCAACCTGGACCCCCGCAGCCCCTGCGCTGTGCCTGGAAGGGATGCGGCCGCCAGGTGCTGGCAGCCTGGCACGCAAATGCTGAGGCCTTCGCACTCGAGCCCCGCAGGGCGCTTTGCACACGCTTGTCTGTGGATAATTCAGTCCTGGGAGCAATCTTATTTCCTGCCTGCGCATGGCACAGAGCTTCTTCCTACCTAACACACCTCCAGGGTCTTTTCTAGCCTGACTGAAACCAGAACCCTACCTCTCCATCACACTTGTCTAAAACAGACATTCTGCATGCCTTCATGTACACCGATACTTGTCTGTTTTAGTATATGTTTTAAGGTCCGTTTGAAGACAGGCTAGATTGTTCCCAAGACCAATTCACTAATTAATGCACTGCACTCCACAGATTGCAAAACTCTTGTCTGGATTTGTGACCTCCTCCTTTCAATAATACCACCACTGCTAACACTAATACTGCTTTATAACTTTTAATAGACACCTCTTGGGGCTTTGTAGTTGCTCCGAAATATTCTAAGCCATGGACTTACCCATCTTGGTGAAAATGGGGAAGAAACGACTATTAAGATTTAAATTATCCACCATAGTCCTGCCTAACACCTGGATCCTTGAAACTGTTACTGATAATAAAGTGATTTCATGACAAAACTTCCTTAAGTTACCCCATTTGGTTTTCTTTCCCTAAACTGAATGGCTGATGTGCCACGATAAAATGGGAGCCGTGCCTGGTACCTGGATTTTCCCATTATTTTTAACTAGACCTTAGCACACAGAGAAAGAAGCCTTCAAGAGAAACTAAGAGTGTTGGTGTGATCTCTTGAATTTTAGAGTGGTGATGTTTTCAGTTCCACCCTGATCATGTGTGCATCAAATATATGCATTGAGATAGCCAGTCTAGAGTTCTTATCATGTTACTAAACTTTCAGATGTGTTAGCGACCTGTGACTCTGGTGGTGAGCATCAGCCATTACAAATTTCATTCTTCACTTCCTTTCTAAAATGACTTCAATTACACAACTCTTGAGACCTTGCTTTACAAGCCCACCTGTTTCTGTGAGAACCACCTGGTCCTTTTCCTCTTCTTAGCAAGTTTGTAGTTGGATTCTGCTTCTTCATTGGCTCCATGACAAGGAAAGGAGCTGTGGTTGTGTGTGAGCAATTTTTTTACCTTTTCTAGACCTACAACCTACACCCTAAGTATTCCCAGCTGGTCTCATTTTTCCCCCTCACCAGATTAAAACAAAACAAAACAAAGAAAACAACTCGTTTTCTTTTTTTGTGCTCTGTATTGCAGAAATTCAGCAAACCTCAGCTAACTATCAGCAAATAACCTAAAAAGAGGGGAGGGGGAAATGCTAACCTCAAGTTAAAACCTCTTCAAGCTCCACTGGGCATTAGATTGCTAAATCTAAACTTTGTTTCAGGAACACTCCGAGGTTAATCAGAATGTTAATTCTTGCCATTTCAGAGCCAAATCAAAAAATGGGGGGAGATCTTTGCGTGAGAGGCTAGAAAAAATCGGTTTGAATTTACCCGCGGGCAGGCGCAAAGCAGCAAATGTCACGTTACTCACCTCCCTGGTGGAAGGTAAGCAAGACATGTGGTCATTTCATGAAGTGGCTGAGCTAGAGGCTGGCATTTTACACGTTTTGTGATTATCTGGAAATCACTGTGATTGTTGTGCCCTTATGAGTTTGGTGTCAAGCAAGAACTTGATAAAAGTTCAAAGGCCTGTTTACTTGGGGGGGGGCAGCAGTTGCAGGTAGGTGACAGGGATGGGTGTAAAGTTCTGATGCCCAGATCAGATATGAGGCCCAACCTCCAAGTCAGAGCAGGGGTCACCTCCATTGCCAATGTCTGTAGGAACTCCTGCATGAGTGTTCCTGCCATCCTTACCCCATTCTTTACCCCTCTTCCTCTCCAGATTTCTTTCACCTCTGAAGTTTCATGACAAGATAGGCATTGCATTCATGAACCTTAATGGTTATTTTTAAATTCATGTCTGATCTGGGGCTCTGTCTCCTGGAACTTGTTGAATTAGTAAGGCCAATGACACTTAAGAGAAACTTGGGCAGGAGGCTATGAGAAAACATGAGGGGCCCTGAAGAAAGCTCCTCAGTGTAAATTAGCCAGCTGTGAATGAAATGTTTATAATTCTAAGCAGCAGCAACTAAATTTGCTCATCAGTTTGTGTTTGGAAATGATACTTATGATATACAACTGATATGATCATCTACATAGATAGGACAAGAATATGTACAATTGAATTTGTGGGATGGAAGACAGGAACCACAGTCACATGGTAGTGGAAGAAGGGGTAGAATTTTCTCTGGAGACTTGCTTATTGATTCTGTTTGTCATTCTGATTTTCTGACACTCTTGTAGGGAGTTGAATTTTGGAGGAGAGTGTCTTAGGCTATTTAAACAACAGCCATAAAGTCAACATATACTTACAGGTCTTGCACTTTGCCATCTTTAAGGCAAAGTTGTTTGGCCCTTTATCCTCCAAGGGGCTTCAGTCACCGAATTTCCAGACCCCACTGATTAGTGGTTGACTCATAGCCTGGGGGGTTCACATTTTGCCCTTTAGGGAATTGCTAATATCTCTATTATCATTTTGAAAACAGTCAAGGAAATTTTAGCATGAGATAGGGATTTTGGTAGAGAAAGGAAGAAACACAGAAATAGTGTTGTTTGATCAGCAGGGGTTTTGTTTGTTTTGTTTTGTTTTAAGAATTTGTAAGTACCATGAAGTTTTATGTTATTTTGATTATGATCATTAAAAATACGTCATACTCCTTAAAATATAATGTAACTATGGGAACATTTAACATATTTCATTTTCAGTTTGTGATCTTTTCTCAAACCCCCAAGGGAAATAATTCTTGACTCAAAAGAGTCTTCCTCACAAGCTCTAGAATACTTACATGCCCTGGTTTTCTGCAGCTCCGTCTGTGTGCAGAAGAGTCTTAAAGTATGAGGAAGATGACAAGAAGCTCTGAAAGTAACCTGAAAAGTGCAAGAAGTGTAATTATTTCACCAATGAATAGAAATACTCCTTTGTATTACATATGATATTTGCATAGTCATTATAATTACATAGCCATTAAAATTGTGAGCATTTACATATCTGTATTTGTTCATATTATTGGTCATTAATAAAAGATTATTTTTCTAATATAATCCTATAGAGATAGTGCTTACCATTAAATTTTACTTAAAGCAGATGTAACTACTGCTTTTAAATGAAAGGAAGGAGTCTGACTTGTATATCCAGCCCAAGTCTAGATTCGGTCAAGTCAAAGCAAATAGGTTATAGGTTATAGCAGACCTGACAGTGGGTGAGGAGTTTTCTGTCTGGATCCAGGTTCAGGGAGAGACTGGAGAGAGTGACCGGAGTTAGGTTTGTCCCATTCCCCTTAATTAAAGCTTGAGATTTATTTTCACTTGGGACATCTGTCTCATGCTCGCATGGCCCCCACCCCTGGCCTCCTCTCACCAGGCTAACCTAGATGACCAGCATGTGGCTCCTGCTCTGAGATGTTTACTGACAAGGTGTTCATTCTCTGCTGTTATGTTTCCAGGAGAAGCTGTGCACTTAGCTCGAGATTTTGGGTATATTTGTGAAACAGAGTTTCCTGCAAAAGCTGTGTCTGAGTACTTGAACAGACAGCACACGGATCCCAGCGACCTGCATTCCCGAAAGAATATGCTGTTGGCCACCAAGTGAGTGCCCCAGATTCCAGGCTACCTTCCACAACTCCCTCCCTATGGGGCCAACTCTGGCTTGGGGAGCTGTACTGATCTTTGTGAGGCTGAGACACGCTGGGATAGGAAGCCATCTTAACCCCCTCCTGGGTGGTGGGTAGAGTTGATGGGCTATGAACTTGTCTCAGACCCCTTCCCTGTTTCCCATTATGGCTTTAATAATCAGAATGTGAGCCTATTACAGCTTTCTTCCGTTCCCTGGGAATGTCAGGTGGACAGGGTGCTTTATCCCTCTCTTTCCTCAATCCCTGAGTGCATATTTCTGCCTGGATTTCACATCTATCTCCCGTTGATGTTGGTGCAATCTTGTATGGTCGCTGGGCATATCTGTATGTCACCCACATGTGCCCATCTCTCTACCCACAGCTCTAATCACTCCATTTCCAACGTCCCTGTTTGTCACCTTCCACAGACTTGTAAAATTTACTATAACTCCAGAGGGGAAAATAGTAAATCTCTGGCTAAATTTAGGACTAGAGCGCATTTGAACTTTTACAGTGGGTTTTCTATTTATTTGATTTACTCCTGTCTTTGGCTTCGGTGTCATATTGTTGGTGTTTTATGGCCAGCTCAGCCCTGCAGTGGGCGGTGCTGTGTGCTCTCTTGCAGGCAGACTCAGCCTAAACAGCAGCGCTCATTTATTTAGTGCTCCAGGACGCGGTTTGTTCCATTGACAGCGTAATTTAAAGAAATATATGGAAGGCTGAAAAATCATTTGCTCAAATTTGTCCAGATGTTTTGGAGACGTGATTGGAATTTGATTGCCCCTTTCCGCAGGGTCAAAAAATATTAATGTCCCAGAACTTTAATTGCTTACAGACCTTGGTTCAGGCTTTGAAGATTTGAAATGTTTCACTCTTAAGCATTTGTTCTCCCCACACAGCATTTCCTTTTTGGCACTTTGGTAATGAGTACAAACTTAAGGAAAGACTTTAACCATCTCTCCCAGTGAGCAAAACCTGGCAGCCACCCTCGTTTTTAGAATGTTTTCCTCTAATGTACAGTCACTAGTATAACGGATCTTTTCCTCTGATGCACCAACTTGGATGATAATAGATCTTTGTAGAGGGTCTTCCTCTTCCCCCTTGCTTTGGTATCTGGTGCTAGGGGACTAGTTGTGCCTTATCAAGGAGGCTGGGTACTTTGGGGGAAAAATGAAAATAAAACTGAAGTATGTACAGCAGATAACAGGATTCTGAAAACTCTCTGTGTTTCTTCAATGGTGATTTCTGACTGCTCCCCCCCCCTTGAAGCCTTGTGACTTTTAGGGCCATCATTATTATTTTTTAACCTGAAGAATAAGAACTATCAAGAAAGCTTCTCTATATATTTGTGCCTATCCTTAAACCCTTCAAATTGTAATGTGGGGGTGGGTACTGTGTCTGAGTACTTGAACAGACAGCACAGGGATCCCAGCGACCTGCATTCCTGAAAGACTGTGGAGTTCTGGAGTGTATATTGAACACTACTGGTGATTTCAAGGCAACTTTGGCTTAAGGGCAGCTCTATAAGTGAGAACAGTTACCTGTTTCTTCCTAGCTATGAAGGTATACGGTATATTTTAAATGGAGTCATGAGAGGGTAGAGAATACCTATCAGTGTTTGTCTACCAGCCGCTACCAGTGAGTAGGGACGGAGGGATTCCCCATTTCATTTAATTGCTACCCCTGGGCAAAGTAGTAGCACCATAGGAAAGGGTGCGCCAAGGCTTCTCCAAACCAGGAACCAGTTCTGTTTACCTGATGGATAGACCAGGTCTTAGTTGCCAAGTGTCTCTCAGGCCAACCCATGGGTGTCTAGGAGTAGGTTTGCTGGGCAGAGGCAGGTGGACAGGAGAATCCTGCTGTCTGTGGCCTCTCTGCCTGCCTGCAGAGTCAAGCCATTTGACCTTCAAGGCCAAACCCCTCCCATTCTTCTCCTATATTAAAAAGTTCTCAAATAAGCTCAATTCATAGTTAGGCAGGGTTTCTAAAGCTAAGCGATTTCTCTAAATTGTAGGTGCCTTGAGGAAATAACTTTCAACAAATAAAAATCTATCCTCCCTAGTGTGTTAAAAATCTACCTTTAGGTTTTATTTAAACTATGTGGAAATCCTCTTATATCGACAATTCTGCCATACAAAGATTTCTTTTCAGTAGCTCACACTTGCAGAAAAAAGAAAAACGGGGAAACAATTCTCTTTTTTTAAGAATGAAAAAGACATTTCAGTTCTGAAATTCTGCAGGTAAACAGGTTTTTGCTCTAATGGACTCTGCTTTCTCTCCCAGAATAAACAAGTTTCTTGCCTTGGGCCATGCAAGACTTTAGCAATCTGCTTAGGTGCCAGGGACAGGCTTGTGGCTGAGGGACCGAAATCTTTTAGGGGGTTTTGAGCCTGATCACCAAGAGATTGGAAAGACAAGAAGAGAGGAAAATGGTTAGAAAGAAGTGTTAGGTCAAGAGCTAAAATTATTGACTATACAAAAATCAAATACTAAGAAAGCCTATCGAATTCCCCAAATGGAAAAATGTCAAGGCTTGGGGTGGGGGGGGGAACACACACACACACACACACACACACACACACACACACACACACACACACACACACACACACACACAACCTTCCTTCCAGTCCCAGCTGCTCTGAGAGGGAGCGAGATGGAAAGAAATAGAGTGGATTTGCCCTCCTTAGCCTGGCTCTGCAGTGACCTGGGCGCCTCTGGGCTAGTACGCTCGCTCGCTCGCTCGTCTCTCTTTTGCCAAGGATGAGAACACTGAGGGTGATTTTTCTGTTCCTTCCTCCACCCCTCCCACTCCTTTGCAGGCAACTTTGTAAAGAATTCACGGATCTGCTGGCTCAGGACCGGACGCCGATCGGGAACAGCCGGCCCAGCCCCATCCTGGAGCCGGGGATCCAGAGCTGCCTCACGCATTTCAGCCTCATTACGCACGGCTTCGGCGCCCCGGCCATTTGCGCGGCGCTCACGGCTCTGCAGAACTATCTCACCGAGGCGCTCAAAGGCATGGACAAAATGTTCTTGAACACCACCAGCACTAACAGGCACACGTCTGGGGAAGGCCCAGGTAGTAAAACTGGCGACAAGGAGGAGAAACACAGGAAATGAAAATAAATAAAAATAACTAAAAAGAAGGAAAATGTTTTAAGTACAAAAAACAGAAAAAATAACTTTAGCTTTAACATATTGGATTGGCTTTGGAAGAAATATATTAGGTAGAATACACATACAGTCAAAAATTTTAGAAAAAAAGAAAGCTAAATAACTTTAAAAAAACCCTGAGGCATACAACGGAACAACAATATTGGCTCAGTGTCTGTTTCAAGATACACTTGGAGACAACCGCCCGGATTATCCACTTCGGTTCTTTCGAGTTTAGTAATATTGATAATAAAACTGATTTTCCCCCTCTTTGGAAAAAAATAAACATAAGACTAATGAGAAAACGCTAACTTATTGGAAGAACTTTGGAGAAACGTTGGTATCAGTGCTTTGAGAGCTGGTTGACTGAGACGCACGAACTTTTAAATCTTTTTAATATTTTTATTTTTAAGGAAACTCCTGCAGTCCCCGCCTTCCACCACTCCTCTCCCCTCTCCTGGCTGCTCCCCTTTCCTACGCGGCCCTCCCATCCTCAAGTTGTTACAGGAATCGACGGGGATGGAAATCAGTGGGGTGATCCCTTTTGCGTTGCTTTTCTTTCTTTGGTGCCCACCCCCTCGCCTGGCTTCCTAACTCGGGGTGCTCAGCTCCCCGCGGTCTCGGGAGTCGGGGAGGGCGAAGGTGGGGCGGGAGGCCTGCGGAGAGCTGGGGCTCCTGCGGCTGAGGAGAAGCCCCAGACCATCCTCAGTTCCTTTCAGAAACGGTTACTAATTCCCAGACTTGCCAGCACCTGCTCACAGAGAACCTTGCATTTGTTATATTTGTGCCATCTGTCAATTTTAAGAAGTATAGTAAAAAAACATGAATACGTTAATTAGTATGTAATTCCTTCGGAGGGGTATGTACCATTTCATTCTCTTCTGTTTCCCAAAGCTTTACCCGCATGGTTTATGAGCTTCTTCAAAGAAGACTTGGGCTTCCTACACAATCTATAAGGTACTGAGAAAAAAAAAATCCCTTTTTAATGAAAGCCGGTGTGTCAGAGTTCTGCTGGTTCTCTTCTTTAAAGAAGCTCAAAGGGAATGACTTAGGAAGTGGAAACATGATGGATGCAGCTTTGAATCTGCTTGCTAACACACCTCAACACTCGGATTCCAACAGAGGGTGGGGCACAAAATGCAGGAAGGGAAAAGAATAAGGATTCTTGGAACCCGGTATTCTAACAGTGTTGTCCTCACTTAAAAATGAATTCCATTTTTTTTCTTATATCTTTGATAATCCCTGTTTTAATAGGAAAAGAAGCAACTTTAAGGGTAGAATTGGGGAAGGTCACACAAAATGCTGCATTTCTGCAACAATTGCTCCTTTTTAAAAAATGCTTTATGAATGAAGCATTTTCTTTGTCAGAAATGCACCTGCTTTGACATAAAGAAGTCAAAAAATTCAAACAGAAAGGACATGTATTTCAATTTCATTTCTGGTCTGCATACACTGGTATTGCTGGATAAATTTCACGTGTTTACTATTTCCCACTTCCCCATATTAGCTTCTTACTCTGAACCTCTCTTAACATTATCATGAAATAAAATCTGGAATCCATGTTTCCACCTTTCCTAATCAGTGATATCCCCTGAGGTACAGATTAGGTGAGACAGGTCTTAATTTAATGTAGATACCAACATCTCTATTAAACAAAGTAGGCAGGCCCTTTGCAAAACCCAAGAAAGATTAAAAACCCAGATGTTCTTCATGAAGTACATGTAGGCACCAGACAAATGGCTTGGACTCTGGGTTTCATAACAGCCCTTGGCCAAGGGAAAAGCTTAGGATTTTAGGAACCTGCTCCGATCTGGCATTTCTTTGATGGGGGATGGAGGAGGAGGTAGGGTTGGGTAGGATGCTATGGAGCTGGGTTTAGTTGCCCTGAGGGTCCAGGCAACAGTGAGATCACACCACGTCTTCTTGTCTACTCCTAACTCTTTCTGAAGCTTGTGGGTCTGCTGGACCCAGCTCTAGATGGGTTGAAATGAATACAAAGGCCAAAAAGGCATGCTATGTATAGTGTAGAAACCTATCTCTCCTCATTTTAGACGCCTATACCTTTGTCTGAGAGACTGGACGCTTGCATTAAATGTGTTCTGATTGCACAAGGGACGGGGGGGGGAACACACTGAAAAACCATCGTCTCCTTTCCTTACAGGGCAACGCGCCCCACGCGTGTGACTGCGAGAGACGCGATGGAAGCGCCTTGCTCTTACTGTGTGCAGGTCCTGAGAGCGTGTGGGCCACTCGGGCCCAGTCGTGTTGGCGACCTAGAATCAGCCGCTGCAGGGGGTCACCAGCCCTACCAGCTCTGGGGGTCTCACTCTAAGGGCTAAGGCAACTGAGAAAGCCCTTTCTCCAGTAGGTAAAGGGGCAGCTTCCCAGGGACTGCAGGCGGGGAGGGATCCCGGCACTGAGCAAGCCCAGAGAGTGTGGCCTAGAATGGGGTTTCAGATTCTTTCTTCTCTTCTGCTGAGATGGAAGCCTTCCCCACCTTTACACTTCCAAAGAGTGTGCATACTGAATGAGAAGTGGCACAATTGGGTAGGCTGGCTTCCTTCATTTTCCTGATGCCCCATTTTGTGTGTCCTTACTGCCCAGCGAGTGCCCCAAACCTCCCGCCTTGCAGATTGAGCCAGCTGTGCTTACTCCTTCCCTTATATCTCCTTTCATGGAAGACCCCCACCCCTTGCTCTCCTTAGTCAGGCCCGCTGCTACTTTTATCTGATAATTGAGTTATTAAAAGATTTGGTTTCCTTGGGCTTATAAATCAATAAACAGTAGGATTAACAAAAGGAAATTTGCCTTTTAAGTTAAGGAAAATGTTGAAGGCAAGACCTTTTGAGCTTTGTTTTCAAACTAAATAGTTGAGTTGAAGCTCTGTCCTTCCCCTTGCATTCCTTAGACATTTTGCTCAGGCCAGTGTGCCCGCTATTAAATGCTCTGTCATAAACAAACGAACAAACAAACATACAAACAAACAAACTAGCTCTGCAGGATGAGAGCATAAGCAGACCATTCTGTGCCTGTCCTCCCTCCCATCCATCCTGGATCTCTGGGAAGCAGGGCTTCTAGAGGATTCAATCCTGGAGTCCTTTAGCTTCCATTCCAATTATAAAGTGACTTTCTTTCCCCCTCTTCCTTGAATTATCTTGCATTTCCTTTCCCTTCTTTCTTCCCTCTGTATCCTTACTTTCATCCACCCCCACATGACAAACCCAATAGGCTTTCAAAGACCCCACTTTTGTTTTCACTGGCTAAGGAAATAACTTTCTCTTAATTAAGCAATTATTTCCTATCCTATGAAAACTTTGGTTGAATGGAAAAACCCCAAACTCCAAAATTATCTAAAACACTGTTCCTCTGGTAAGACACATTCCTAGTTGGAGTGTTTATAGAAAATTTGTCATCACATCTGATATCCTGCAATTGTAATGCATTCTGCAGAAAGTAGTGATCTTAAGCCATCTGACATTGCCTCAAGAGCCAACGTTTCCCCTCCTTTGCCGATGCATATCAAATTATTGGCGTATGTAAGGAGAAATATTGAAATTGTTTTTTTAAAAAAAACACAGGATGAATGCTATCCTTCTTTAAATAACAAAATTGACTCCTCTTTTGAGTCAAGTTCAATTCACTTACATTGTTTTTGACACTAAATCAAAAAAATACCAATCTATTGACTCTTCCTGAGAAGAGCTCCGGAGGGTATCCATGTTACGTTTGTATATATTTATTTATGCTTAATTTAATGGGAATGTGTATATATGGCGAGCAAGTAGTTTTGGGATTATTTATCTGTGAATCTATACCTCTGTGAATGGATGGTCACAGAACCACAAGACCCTAGGTAGAATCCTATCTGAACTTTTCTGTTCTTTATAGACAAGCTGTTATGGTATTGGGTAGAAAATGGTTTACTGTCCAGTGCTGATCTGATTTACATAAATAAAAAGTTGTTGTGTTTTTTTTGTTGTGTTTTCATCCTCAGTTTCTTACAAATGGACATTGTTTAATTCTACAGCCAGAAAAAGATATAGTAAAAATCTTCTTTTCCTTTTGCTTCTCCCCTTACTGAAGTACATAGTGTTTTTGTTACAAAAGAAATATAATAAATTTTGCTTATCAGAAAACAAACACTTTTGGTTTCAGCAAGTGTTTTCTTACCTTTAAAATTCCAGATAGACATTTTTTTCTCTTCTACTCAGAACTTTTTTAGTAAAAGTTCACAGTGATTGCAACTCTTGGGCTATTTAACCTTTTTTAAAAAAGGAAGTGTTCACTTTACCTCCCATAGATACTGCTTGCTTCTTCCTGCTAGTAGGGTGGGGGTGCTTGCCTCTCCCTGCTTGTAGGTGGGGTGGGTGGGTGGGCTAGTCGTTCCCAGGTGTGGTGGGTGGGCTAGTCGTTCCCAGGTGTAGTGTGCCAGCCTGGGTTTGGGCTCTTGTGCTGCATAATCTGGGATGTACAGGGTTACATGTGGCCATTTCAGGATTGGATCTCATCAGCACTCTAGGGTTGTTCACATATAAATGAGAACAAAGGTCCTTTTGCCAGAAAAAACGGACTGAGTTGCACATACTCTAGGAGGCTGTCTTAGGCTCAGAGACACCCTAGAAGAAGCCAGCTTTTCTCACGTGGATTAATGGGCTTTGGCCCAGCTCTCCTAAACTGCTGTGACTAAACATTTCAATCTGTATTTTATGTCAATGTGGGGATATATTCCCTGAGGACAGGAAAGCAAAGTTGTCTAAGACACTATATAGTTTGTACAAACCACTGCTTCTTTTGTGGACTCATGAGCTTTACCTGTGAGATGTAACCTTCCTAAGATCCTCTGTATGGACCAGCATCGCCTAGTTTAATGATAAAAAGTATGTACATACATACAAAAATATTTTCTTGTGTAACCACAAGAATGCTGAACATATAGCTGGTGCTCAGTTAACTAATAGTATGACTCCAATATAAATTTTCTGTTTCTCTTTTTGATTTTTTTTGGGGGTGGGTTCAAGGTAGGGCCTCACTCTAGCCCAGGCTGAGTTGGAACTTACTCTGTTGTCCCAGGCTAACTTCAAACTCACAGTGATCCTCAGACCTTTGCCTCCTGAGTGCTGAGATTGAGATTAAAGGCATGTGCCACCACATCAGGCTTTCCCCATATATATATATGGTGGGTGGAATGGGGTGGGGTAAGGTCTCATTCTAGCCAAGGCTTACCTGGAACTACATTGTTTGTTTTTCAAGTCAGTCTTGAAAGCTGAAGGGACAATGCAGTCTGGTTTATGTTCTCTCATTCTTGTCTTATCTGTTAATTTATAGGAGTGGGTTGTCATGCCTAGAACTGCTTTCAGTGGAATAAGAAAAGTAAAGGGGTAAGGAAAATGAAAAGAAGCCAAGAAAACCAAGGGATATGTGATTATGAGGGCATGCAGTCCACATAGTTTAAAAGAAGACATTTTATAAGTCTTAGTCCCTGGGTCAATTGTGTTAACATTGAACTTCTTTTTCATTTGTTTCGCAGACTTGAGGGTGGTGGGGGTTAATACTAGGATTATATAATGAGAGACTTGGGTAATTTTCACATCCCATGGAAGCTTTTAGTACAGAAGGTGAACACCAGTCATGGAGAAACAGAAAAGAAGTCAATCTATTATTCCACGGGTAACCTTCAGACCATCTCCTTGGCAAGGAGAAAACCTTCCACAGGTAAAGCTCAAGGTATTGGGGGAGGGGCAGACTTGTGAAAATCAAAATGGGAAATGACCTAGAAAGAATTGGAATGGGAAGGAAAGGTGGTCTGGAGAGGAAGACATCCTCCTCGGACTAAAGGGACCCTGTGGTGCTTGTCATATCTGTCCTGTCCCATCATCAGTATGTTACAAGGTTGGTGAAGGAGTAAGAAAAGAGGTGTAGTTAAAAGTGCTTTGTCCTTGACCATCTCAGAATGGAGACAGCAGGCCACCCTAGAGGAACAGAAGCTGCCACCCCATCTGCCAGAAGGTAAACAGCATAGGAGCAAAATTTTCTGCACCCAGGAGGAAGATGATTTATAAGTTTTTTTTCATTTATAAGTTTTAAAATGAGACTATTTTTTTTCTTTATATGCAAACAACTGATCATGGGATGCTCCCTAGGGACCTATAACCTCAAAGCTGGCTCTGTGGGATCCCTCCCTTCTTGATGATGCTTATGGCTCAAGCTGCTTTCCGTGTTTGGACTTTGAGGGCGAATGTCTATCCTGTGGAAGACACAGAAATTAAACTTGCAGCTCACAAGTCCATTAAGTTTAGCTTCCCATTAATCTATTTATAAGTGAACCAGTGAGGGTTCTATAAATACAGTCCTATAAAATTCTTTCTCATAAATCTTCCTAGTTGTTTATTTACATGTATTCCATGGCCCTCTAAAAGTTCTCATGTAAACTGGGGGAGGTGGGATTTTGACAGATTGTTGATGGGGTGTGAGCACTTTCCTCTCTACACTACAATTGTGGTTTCCTACAAGAAGGAAGGAAGCCGCAGCAGCCAGGTTAGGGGAGGGGAGGTGTAGAAAAGGGAGGGTGGCAATTCATTTCTGCTGCTTGTCTTAGTTTCCTTGTTTCTGCCCCAAATCCATCCTCTCCAGGATTTCCCATCCGAAGCCCACGTTGATTTATACACTCATAAACAGCATTATCACCACTGTACTTTCTCTCCTATCTTGGGCTGGGTGACCTTTAAAATCAGGTCTCGTAAATAACACCACGGTCTTGCTTAAGATGAGATCAGTCAAATGTTTTTCTCTGCCCACTTCTGTAGTTTGGGGCATTCCATGGTCCTCCCCAAGGTCACCAGTTGGCACCTTCTGTCCCAGCAGCATTCCCCCAGGTTACCAGGACGCAGCCGCCCAACAGTAATTTACAGAGTTAGCTGGGGAGCCCTGAAGCGACCCGGGAGTGTCTTGCAGGCTGCTTCACCTCGGGCTCCGGGACTGCGCTGCGGGCATCTGATAGAGTTCGCAGCTCCCAGGACGTCCGAAGGGGTGAAGTCCATCCGCCAGCGCCCACGCCCGCCCGCGCAGGAGCGCGCAGGACCACCCAGCCACCGCCAGAGCTCCAGACAAGGCTAGGGTTTCCGTGTGCGCCCCGAGCATCCAGGACTGACTTTGGGGACTGCAGAGCAGCACCTCCTCCCCTTCTCAGTCCCCCAGGCTTCTTGGGCAGTTTTGTCATGCAAGTGCCTTTGAAGATGATGGTCCTAAATAGCTAGGTCTGGAGGTGATTTTTTTCCGCCCACTTTTTCAAAACTTATTGGTTCCTGCCCACCCTGCCTTTCACTGCTCTCTAAAAGGCTGCAGCCTGCTGGAGCCGACTCAATTGAGAGGCACCCAGACCCAAATAGGAGGGTCACACCTGCTGCCTAGAAAGGCCTCTGAGCAGGCTAAAACTATGTTTTCAGACCAAAGCGTGACGTGCTGAGGCCGCAAGGAGAGCAGCTCTGGCAATCAGATGTAACTCGACATCCAAGACTGCCCTGTGTCTGCTCACAGAGAATATTCGCAACGTTTTAAGGTGTGGCTGTCAGATGTCATTAGCCAATGCGACTTCACAGAGCCATTTGGTTGACTGCGAGGAGGGCATAGCCATGGTGTAGAATACTGGATGGGAGTGTGTCAGAAGTTTTCCACTTTGATGGACAAATATGGAGGGTTATCAATTGGCTGGAGAATAGAAGGTGGCCAGAAGAAATTCACCCGGACTGAGAATGGAGAGAGAGAGAGAGAGAGAGAGAGAGAGAGAGAGAGAGAGAGAGAGAGAGAGAGAGAGAGAGAGAGAGAGAGAGATTTCACTCGGTGGAAACTCCCCAAATCTGAAGTCTACTAGGAAGTGTGTGATCAAGCCAGGCCAATGGTACTTAGGTTTACCTTATAAATGTCGAGGTCCTGAACCCTGGAATCCCACATCGATATCTATCATTGCGCTAAAGGGCTGCTGGCTGTTCAGAAAGTGTGACCCATAAATGGAGTTTCTGCGGAAATGGGATTTTAGATAGTTTCTACACAGCACTAGGTTTTTACTTCTAAATGGCCCACTTCTAACTCTAAACTTGCAAAGGGACACGTAGGAGTTGTTCAAAGTGTCTGGGGAAATCCAAGCCAGGGAAAGAAAAAAGCACACAGAAAACTAAACCAAACCTGAGCCTCCCATTGGCTGTCCCTCATCAAACAAATACAGAAAAGCAAACATGTACTCACAGAACACACAGAAAAAAAAATGGCACTGTTAACTTGCACTCCAGATGATCAATCTTGCGCCAGAATGAATTTTATGGAAATGTTATCCCTGACAAATGATCGATCTTGCCAGGTGACTGGGTGAAAGACATGCTTTGGAAATTGGAGGGAGGGCTCTTTACTGCTGCAGCTGTATGCAGCATACTGGCACATACTGGAAGTCCCCATTGTGCAGACAGAACATAAAACAGCCACAACAAAGCAGTGTTTACTCAAGTGAATTTTCTTTGTCCCAACAGTGCCATGTACCCAAGAAAGCTTCTATTTAAAGGAAAAAAAAAACTCTTACACTTGAATACTTTTATTTAATATACAATTCTTTTGGCTACGGGTTCCTAAAGATAGGGGACTATCAACATGTGAATCAGAAGCAAGGCTCTATTTCACACACATTCCATTTTGCTGTTTTTAGAGATGCAGAAAGGTTTATAGACTTGAGCCCTACTAAAAAAATGGGTCTACTGGGTGAATCATTTGTTTTCATGTTCAATCTAAATATTCTTTTCTTTTTCAATGATAAGGTCAGTCAAGACAATGATGCCATATAATCACAAAAAGGATCAAACTGATCAGGGTCCTAGTGACCTTTCCCCCCCTTCCTTTACTTCTCAGTACTGAACATCTGTGTTTGGTGACCAATGTCTGAAAGTAATAAAGACAATTCGAACATTTTGCTTTTTCTGAGAAGAGGGTTGGGTGCTAGTGCAGCGAGGTTAAGTCTTAGTGGATGTCACTGCTTTGCAGGATGAACCTAGAGGGAGGGCTTTCACAAAGACTTCCAACTTCACAAGCCCCAAGGAATGGAGTTGTTATGTACACTGAAATTCATGTTGCTCCTTTCCTTCTATTCATTAGGCTCTACTACTACTACTACTATTTTTAGCATTCATTTCTCACTTCTACATCAGGAGCAGAAGACAATGTCCACCTCTTGTCAGCCTTGCTCTGAAGTTTATTCTTGAGAGAAATGCTATGTAAGTTCCCAAATATATTCTCCATTTCCCCAGTTTTGTAGTATACACATATCTCTTCTACAATCCACAAGCCAAGATGAAACATATGGACAAAACGCAATCAACTGATTGAAATGTACTTTACTCTTCAGGGTGAAAAACTGCAGTCCAATAATCTTGAGTTGATCTGGAAGGGTCAAAGATCTGAAAGAATAAGATTCCAGAGATAACCAATTAGAGAACTGTATGTCCAAAACTAATGTCAAGAGTGCCCCCCCCCTTTAGTGCCCATTGTCCTCATGACACTGCTGTGGTTTTTGGATGACCCAAAGCTTTATGTTTCTTATAAAGGACTCACTTCTGATCTCCACAGAGCAAAGCTGCTCCATTAAGCATGCTTGCAACTTTTTAACAATTTAACACTTAAATTGTTTTTGTAACAATTTAAAACTGCTGGGTGAAGTGTATGTAGAAACATGACAAACTCACTCTTTCTCTGGATCTCTATGTGAATAAATCTGGAATTCCCATTTACACTGAAGCTACTTTCCTAGTGGAAGACATTTTGAAAAGCCATCTTACTTTTAATATTCTAAACTTTTTATGAAGGGGTGTGTCTAAA
Source organism: Zapus hudsonius (assembly GCA_004024765.1). Taxonomy (NCBI): domain Eukaryota; kingdom Metazoa; phylum Chordata; class Mammalia; order Rodentia; family Dipodidae; genus Zapus; species Zapus hudsonius. The sequence continues at coordinate 29,455 of PVHP010003319.1, forward strand.
AACCAGAACATCAAGTTTTTTTTTTTGTCACCTGTGTATTGGATGGCTGCCCTGCATGTCACTACTCTAATGTGTACAGAAAAACAAGAATTTGCTGTTGAATGGTTCTACTTTTAATCACATGTGTGCATAAACACAAGAAGCATGTTTTCACTCATCATTCCCTCTTGATGTTAAACATGTGTTGGGAATCTTGGAGTTCTGACTTCTCCAGTACACACTTGTGAATTTGTTCTTGAGCAGGCAGTTTAGAAGCCTACAAGGTGATAACTAGGTTATTCTCTCTCTCTCTCTCTCTCTCTCTCTCTCTCTCTGTATATCTTGCTCACTGTTAATAACACTGTCCTTCCCTTTCTCTTCCCCACTGCTTCCCCCCTCCCCAGCATTCTGTCAAGCAATAGGCTGTAAAATAGTTATCCAGACCAGCAGCTAGGCAAGTGCCATTTGAGAGTAATTTCTGCCCCAAGCGTTTAGCCCAGGGCAAAGCAAGCGTGCTCTCTAACTGATCAACCTGGATATTTCATTATTCATTAATTTACTGTTTAACCAAATCCCACTCATTATCAGAGGCAACGCTTGGCAGAGCCCAGTGAACAGTAGCAGTTGGTGTCAGGCGTGGAGAATTGGCCCATTTGATCCTGGGCTGTTTTATTATTCAACACCACTGACTGAGAAAAAGGTCCATGAATAATAAAGAACCCAAGCGTGTTTGAACTGAGAAGCATGACACAGCCTTACAAAACAGCAGTTAGAAAATTAAAGGCAAGGTGGCCCAGACTTAGCATTTTTTTTTCATCTTGGCTGTGGGCACAGACATTTATATCCCTACATTGTTTTCAATGATTTTTTTTAAGTCCTTAAGACAGAGGCATTTTCTTTCAATGGCACCCTTTCAAAACAGGCCATTGAAGAACTCAGGAGCAAACTTACACAGCAAGAAACAAACATGCCTCCAGATGGTAACTTGAAAACATAATTTCTAACCTCATAATCAGTTAGGTCCTTTGTGCTCTTCTCAGCTTTGGGGAAGATAGGGGTGATTTTTAATTCTCCTTTGGACCTGCCATCATCTATACCCTGGGTTGTTTTAATAATATAATTCACAATGCCAATCAAAGGCATATGATACTGCTTTTTCATTTCTTGACAAATTTTGTGTTCAAAAGCATCTGGCCTTATAGGGGATCAACAAAACAAGTAGTTTATGGATGATACAGAGAATACTTGAAATCTCATTAATCTCAGAGTAGGTCATATAAAATATATGTGGAGGGAAGGAAGAGTTTTCCAGTGGCATGTTTTCAAAGTTAACACAGGCAGTTGTGGATGTAAATTCTCTTAGGCTTTGGTTAGACCTATAGGTGGATAAGCATCTAGGTCCACTCATTGGGAGCTTGAAACTATGTTGTCTTTAAGACAGAACATTCCTGCCAATCTACTCATGTATCTTTTTTTCTTTTTCTTTTTCTTTTCCCTTCCTTCCTTCCTTCCTTCCTTCCTTCCTTCCTTCCTTCCTTCCTTCCTTCCTTTCTTTCTTTCTTTCTTTCTTTTTTTGAATAGGCTCTTGTTCTAGCCCCAGCTGACCTGGAATTCACTATGTAGTCTGAGGGTGATCCTCTTACCTCCTGAGTACTGGGATAAAAGGTGTACACTATCATAGCCAGCCTCATGTATCTTTTTAATTCACTGAGTATACTTAAGAAAGCATGGAGGCATCTAAAATAGCAATGATGGAATTATTATTTTTAATGTCGTGTTTTACTGTCTAACAACCAGTTCATTTTATGCACATACAGTTTCTATGTGGCTGTGGCTCTTTCATTGAGATGAAGGATCATTGTCTAGGGCAAAGTTTCTGGGGATTAATGAAGTCCATATGGGCTAACTACTCATCCAACATAAAATATTATTCTTGAATTCTATACAACTTATCCAGGTAGAACTGCCTCAATTTTAAGATAACTTAGTTTGACATGTGAAAGACCCTCCTTACCAGAGGGGTTTTTGGTAAGCTTGAAATTCAAGTAACTTTTATTTATTATTTATGGTGCTGATCAAACCCAGAGCCCTGCAAAAATGCTCTGCATGCACTGGACTACTGGGCTACGCTCCCCTTTTCAAATGATGATAAATGTTGACATCTGTAAACCAGGTTTGACAACATTAGGGAGATGCTTAGCTTCTTCTTAGCTTAAGGTATTATCTTGCTTGCCTTGCATGCCTTGGTGTTTTTGCTAATATACTAACTTAATGTTTCCTTAGAAAGCATCACTTTAACTTCTCCAGCCTGAACTCTTTATCGTACATATATGTATAAATGTATATACATAAAGTGTGCTTAGAAAATGGCATGTCTAGCCTTATGCATATTACTCAGGGTAGAACTACAATGAGAGCTTTGATTCCAAAGAATTTCTTCCCTGATGATAGATCTTAAGACTTGAGATTTATTTTAGATATTTGTGTCAGTTTTTTTTACACATAATAGTTTGGTCATTTTGAAGGAGAAGACATTAAAAGTTCTGAGATCATGGGACTGAAGTACAGTATTTGAAAAAGATAATCGGAATCAATTTTTTGTTTTAATAGGAAGAGGATAGAAATTATTTCTCCAACTTGGTTGGGAAGGAGCATCAGAATAATATGATAATAACCTCATTGCATTCCTACTCATTTTAGTATACCAGATTGTTTACCATATTATGACAAGTAAAAGTAAAGATAACAGAACTCAGGGAATATGGTTGAAATTTATGGCATAGACTTCTCAGATCATACCAGCCCTTTAGATATTCATGAAACTTCACACTACTGGGTATGATTACATGTGAAGAATTCCCAAGGTGAAGAAAACTGGGTAGTATCAGGCACCTCATCGTCTTGGGAACCACAAAGTCCCTGCTCTCCTTTTACTTTCAGCCTGGGTTCAGATTGAGCTCTCCCTCAAGTGCAGCATGATCTAGACTCTTAAGACTCTAATCCCACTTTAAATTCTTGGGATTTAAAACTTCAAAAGTTGGGAAGGGCTGGTTCTCACAGCCTCTGTAGAAGGCACTCTGTTGGAAATTTGGAAGGGAAAAATACTTATTTATAAGTATACATATATAAGTATACATACAGTAAAAAGTGTAATGTAAAGTATGAATATCACCTCATTTGAGGAAACTTTTCTCTGTTAACTTGTTTGCCTCCTGGTATATTTCTTTAACTTTCTGTCCATAATTCTAAAAACTGTACACACATTAGACACACTAGGGAGAGCTTAGGAAAATACAGTAGTTTAAGTCTTGTCTTGTAATGTTTTTGATCTGAGACTTCCAAAGATTATCAAGTGATGCCATTGTGACTCTGAGCTTTCCGTTCTCACAGCATTTTATTTCGTAACATCCTGCTTACCTCTTTGTTGCCATATTTTGATCATAGTTTGTTTCTCTGGCTACTTCATATTATACACTGTAAGTGTAAAGACTATGTCCTGCTCATTTTTGTGAAAGATGGCATAGAAGAATTTTTTATTTATTCAGTAAACAAGGTAGATCTGTTTCTTTTCCTCGTGAACTCATAGCACTTTTGTCCTTGAAGGCAAGGAGGTTGTCCCTGCATTTGCAATTCTACTGGGTTGGCTAATAGCTCACCAAGAGGCATCACAACAAAACAAATAATTACTGAGGTTGGGCTGTTGGTTCAGTAGGTAAGAGAGCTTGCTTAATAAGTATTACTGGGTTTGATTCCCAGTACACTCATAAAAAACTTGGCATGGTCACTCTTTCTCATAACCCCAGTCCTGTGGTGATCAGAGACTGGAGACTCACTGGTCAGTTACTCTCACCACAATGGGCAGCTCTGGGTTCCCTGAGAGACTCTGTCTCAAGGAAACACATGTATGAACATCAGAGGAGCTCTCTCTAACCTCTCCACCAGTTCCACCTGCATATACAAGCACATCACACACACACACATACACACACACACACACACACACACACACACACACACACACTAATTGTTTAGTGTCTTTGCTTTATGCCAGATTTTGGCTGCATTAGGGCAGATAACCCAGGTTCTAGGGTGTGGTTGTGGCATACTTTTTGTTTCTCCTTAGAACTGGTCCATCCTATGCTTCTAAATCTTTTACTCTTGTTAAAATTTTTTAAATTATAGCATATTTGAATTATACTTTATGAAGAGCTTTCATTATTTTTAAAAAATGA
>PVHP010003319.1:33765-79747 GCA_004024765.1 Zapus hudsonius
GGGCCAGGAAGACCGGGATGAGTACTAAGATATACAGGATCCCTTGCCACAAGGACTAATACAGACAGCCCACGGAGGAGGATATACAACTGATCAGGGATGGGGAGGGGGGGAATTGGGGAATTCAGGATAACAACGCATGGTTTGCCCACTAAATAATGTAACTCATTATGGACAATAAATATATATTTAAAAAAATGAGTTGATTTGATTTTTGTAAGACATCTGAGATGCCAGATGGGCACAAAGGTGCCACTCTTGATTTTATAGGTGATGAAATCCAGCCTGGAGGTGAGACCGAATCTTAGCTTGCAGGACAGTGGCAAAATTGACAAATGCAGTGAAGTTTCTATTATTTTAAACTGCCATGCTTACTTTCTGAGTGTAAGCCTGCATCTCTCTATATACCACACAAATATTTAATACTGTTTTTTCAAAGTATTTGAAAAGCAAAAATGACAAGCATACTAACATATAGCATGAGATACATTTCAACAGCTTATTAACTTATATAAACAGAATGTATATTTGTGAGGAAGTTGAACTACAGAGTTTTAGAAAAAGATGCAGCAGCTTTTCTTACATAAAATACAAAGAAGTGTACTTGAACTTATTAATGATACCTTTTAGATGTTCTTAGAGGCCTACTTTGATTAATATGTAAGGATACTTAATAATTATCTTCTCAATTATCTGTGTAAAGGTGTGCTTCTCACGCATGTGAACATACCAAAATCACCTTGTTTTCTTAGTAATTGATTTGGCAAGGCTTGTCTCCACGGATATGGTAAAGGCAAACTTCTGTTTAGTTAGACCTTTGGCAGATCAGAAATTCCAGTTAAAGTGAGTCTGAATTAATGATGTTTTACTTTATTCACAACTTAATTGGTTTTGCACCATATAGCTGCTTTTACATATGTGTACTACCTTATTAATTTATATTTTTATATATTCGGAAGTAATCTATAAAACAATTGATTTGATGAATCAGTTAGCCAAGATGTTTTCAAATTATTTTATAGCTGCTTAACTATGGCACATCTAAGTCCCTCTGTAGTAGTGAAAGAAAAAGTCTGTTTTCTTAAGTCCTTTTATGAGGGTGCCAAAAGGTATAAAAATATGAAGCCATTTTAATAGTCAGGCTCTTTGAAACTACAGAGCGCCCACAGTGTGCATGCTCAGTTTAATCATACTGATGGATTTGCATGTAATATCTCAATTTCAGATTCTCTCATTACTGCAGTTGGTCTTAGGCTTCTCCCTGGTGAGAAGAGTGAAGGCCACTTCATCACCCTTGAGAGCAATGGCTGGATATTGCCAACACCCAGCACAGGACAATGAGAAGAAAGTTCTCCTAAGTGAGCCTCTGATCCTAACTGTGGCCATGAGTTGAAAGCTTTATATTTCCTGAGCACAGGATCTTTCTATAAAATGAAGAGGGAGGAGGGGTATTCTCAGGATTAGGCAGCTGACTATTTTTTATATGCTTATTAAAATTTCTGGAAGAGGTGGAGGGGCCTTCAAACCCTATGAAAGTAAGATAACTATATTTATTCAAGGAAATTATAAGTTTCCCCTCTTCCTTGAACTGTTAGTCATAAGAAAGCAGGAGAAAAGGTTTTCAAACTTAATGTTTGAGAGTGGCAGCAAAGAGATGGGAATATAGAAAAATAATGGCCCAGGGAAACAACAGAAACAGAGGAATCCAGGAGAGAATCCAGATGCCACCAGTGCAGGACATCTTGCTCTCCTTGAAGGACCTGGAGGACAGCCTTTTTAGTTTTAGACAAAGCACAGTTTCAGTTCATCCCTTGCAGACTGTAAAGACAGCCTTGTCTTTTGCAGGTTGCATGCAGAACCTGCTGCTGCTTTTTTGTATTCAGTACCCACATGCGGCTTCCAGGGCTTGTTGCAAGAATCTCTGAACAATAGTGGCATTAAAGAAGGCAAAGTACAAGCCATCCATTTGTTCTCTTTGTTTAGGGAAGAAAACAAGTGACTAAACACATAATTTCATCAAAAGACATGGGGAGGTAGGAGCATCAGGAATACTGTAGGCACAGCATAATATTCAGAGTATTTAGTATTTAGTCAGCACTTCCAGACCCAGGAATATTTGATCATTTTCCTTCTTCAGACATAAATTTAATGACTGAAATCAAGACTATTCAGAGGTGTATATATGTTCATATAGTCATACATATTTATTCATATGTTTCCTTGTCTTTAAAGAGATCACTGAGCATACCAAATCTCCATTTTTTTTTCCAGATACAGGGCTCAGAAAATCCCCCAGGGAAAGCTAGGATCCTTCCAGTATTTGGAAATTTTGTCCTTTTAGCTGAGAGACTATCTTTCTCTTCTAATGGGTATTTTCAGAGCTAGTGAAGAAGCAAACACGTTTAACTGGACCATATTTGAAGCATAGTGCAAATAGTGTTCTATATTTGTTTATAATTTAATGTCACAGGAGCTATTAATAGCTCTTTCTGATTATAAGCCTGATTAATATTTGGGACCATAAAACATTATATTTAAATTAAGTCAATCAGATATTTACTAAGATTTTGAGACAAGAAAAGGCTTTCTTTTCTACTTCTTATTGTCAGAAATTTCCTTGAATGAGTTAATCATGTTTTTTAATTCCAAATTCCAAATTCAAGATTTTAAAACAAATGTTTAAGCAAAATAGCACCATATTATGTACATATGATGTTGATTTCTGAGGATCAACTGAGGTTGTAGCTCAGTTAAAATCATTAATGTGATGCTCTCTTTGAAATTCCAGATGCTACTACAATATTAAGTGCTCTGAGAAATTCTGTGATGAAGACTAATTCTGTTTAATCAAGAATTACCAAACTTAGGGCTGGAGAGATGGCTCAGTGGTTAAGGCACTTGTCTCCAGTGCCTAAGGCCCCCGGTTCAATTCCCCAGTACCCACATAAACCATACCCACAATGGGGTAGCCCTGGTACTCTCTCTCTCTCTCTCTCTCTGTATCTATGCTTTAAAAATAAATAAATAAAATATTAAAAAAAGAATTACCATACTTAGTTGAAAATAAAATCTTTGTTCTCGCCCTCATATAATAACAATGACTAATACAAATTAGTGCTCCCTGGAATAATGGGTCTAAAATGTATAATATTGGAGTTCTTTTACTGAGGCTTTGTTAAAGGAGACAGAATAGTATTTAATTGGCCAAATCTGAAAGAATTTCCATTCAAAATGAGTCAAAACAATATGTTCTAACAAGTGGGAAATATTAGAACTGATAAGTCTATACTAATAATCAATCAATTACTAAATAGTATGAAAGAAGATCTTCTATATTGTACAATCCCAAATAATGAATATAGGTAGAATATTAGCATTTTGAAAACAATACTCTTTCATAACTGTCATTATAAAAATTAATTTGCACAAGAGTTATCATCAATGGGTTCTAAAACTAAAGAGGAGCTGGAGAAATGGCTCAGCGGTTAAGACACTTGCCTGTGAACCCTAAGGACCTACGTTCAATTCCCCAGTACCTACATAAAGCTAGATGCACAGAGTGGAACGTGCATCTGGAGTTCATGTGCAGCAGCTGGAGACCCTGGAATGCCCATTCTCTCTCTCTCTCTCCCTTCTCGAAAGTAAATAAATAAAATATAAAAAAATAAACTTAATAAGTACAATTCAATAACTGGTTATTTATATCAGCTCAAGGCACACTCCTCTGAATACTTATTAATTTAAAAAGATAAACCAGTGTAAAAGAAAAAAGCATACTTCTTCATGTAATCAGAGAGGAAAACACTACTACTTACTTTATCACCATATATTTTGACATATCACAAGAAAAAAAACTTTATTTCCTCATTATGGAATACCAGGCACACCCAAATATTGAAACATTATGCAGAAAAATTGATTTCTTTGCTTTAAAAATATCAACCACGAGAAGTTAGATCAGGAATTACTTCAGGTTAAAGAACACAAAATAGGCATAAACCATGTGCAATTCCTGACCAAAGTTGAAATTACTAAAAAAAATACATTGGGGAAATTGCTGAAACTCAAATATGTTCAACATATTAGACAGAAGTTTTGCACTAACTGATTTGTAATTTTAATGACTGAACTATAATAAGAGGGTAACAAACGTGATAAAGTGGTAAATAGTGGAGCTCTTAATTTTGTTCTTGAAATTGCTTGTAAATTTGAATACTTCCTGTTGTAGTCAGCCACACGCTGCTGGGATGACTCTTCAAACCAGGCACAATTCGTGTGTGTGAGGGGGAAGTATTTATTGAAACTACAGATTGAGGGGAAGTTCCATAACAGTGAAAGAGGCTGGCCCTCTTTCACAGGTCCCAGCAGAGAGAAAAACCCATCACCAACACCACACACACAGAACCAGAAACAGGCAGGAGAACAAAGAGAAATTCTTCTCCTTTATATAGGCTTAGGGTGGGGGTCTTGCAAGCCTTCCCCAGACTTAATGGCTTCCTGAATCTCTGGAATTTCCTTCCTGCACTGCCAACACAGGAAAGGATGTTTACTTCCAGCTTCTTTGAGCTTCTTTACATCCTTCTTTACCCCTTGCTGAGAGGCTGCCTTCCTGTAAATATCCTCAGTGTCCAAAATAATTAAAAAGATCCAAGTTGACAACGAAACCTAACCATCACACTTCCACATAATTTTTTTTTTTAATGGAGAGAAAGCATGTTTCTGGGAGAACTTTTATCCTATTGAAGAGAGGAAGATTGAATTAGGTATTTCATCTGTTTCTATAACTAACAAATTTGTAACACTCTTTGGTGAATAAGAAAAACCTGATTATATAATGTCATATTTCTTTACCTTAAATGTAAAAAAAATTGGTCACTTTTTAAGGTTTAGTTTGATCACAAAACATGCTTCAGATTATTGTAACATATGAAATAATATATTCCCAGAATTAAGATATACTGTGTGATACATGTACATAGGGCAAGGTCTTGGTCAGAGATTTTCCTCAACATCCTTACATGGACAAAAACATCTTCTTTTTGTATTTTTATTGACAATTTTCATATATTTTATAATGAAATTTGATAGCAATCGACTCTCACTTTTCTTCTTTTGTCTCCCCATTCCACTTCAATTGAATCCTTTTTCCTTTCAAACTAGTGCCTTTTATTTTCATGTTTTTTTTTCTTTTTACCCTCTTCCACCATACATGAAGCAATGTTAATGGGTTCGACATTAGAGGCTTCAGGTCTTGTGCAGGTAATGACGGTCCTTGTTCGATCATGCGCACAGTGGACAGCATCCTAAAGCACCCCTTCCCATCCTCTGCTCCTTTTTCCACAGTGTTTTCTGAGCCTTGAAGGGGATGATCTAGATGTCCCCTTTAGGGCTGAGAACTCACTCAAAAATCACTTGTTCTCAGCACTTAGACAAGATTTGAATGGCCCCAGTGTTCACTTCTGTCTGCACAAAGAAGCTTCTCTGATAAAGATTAGTATCAACAGGCATAAATATAAGTATTCAGAAAGAAATTCAGTTGGAACATTATATCCATTTAGTCAAACAAGAGTAGTAGCTTCCCCAATAGGGCCGGTGACATTTTAAGCCATGATGTTTTTACTAGGTTTTCAGTACAGGTAGGAATTCCCTCTCATGGAGCACGGGCCACAAATACAATCAGAGATCTGTTGGTCACCCCCCATCATAATGCCACTATTGCACCAGTGAGCACATGTTGCCTAGTTTGCCAGTTGTGGACTTAAATATTTTGATTTAATATATAATCTGGGACCATTTGGTGGAATTTTATTTATTTTTTATGAGTAAATGGGAATTGTAATTGTGATTGTGAGTGTTTAGACTGTTTATATAATGATGGGAAAAGAAAATGGCCTCAATGCTCTTTGATCTCCGTGCCGTTTCCAACCATGCCATACAAACCAGGTGATTCATTCGTTAATGCTGGATTGAAGAGTTGGCTTTTCCAGAGGACAAGAACCATTGCTCTTTCTGATTTTTTAAGCATTGTGGGCCATACAAGATGAAGGTCTTAAAATGAGAAGCCACCTGAACTAGTCAAGTAAAGCCAAGATTACTTAGAAGAAAGAACTATGAATTGTTACCAAGATTTCAGGAGTATACCATTCAAGCCTCTGAATCACAAGAGGCAATGAAAAGGTAAAACCAAGATGAATCAATAACAAATTTGGAATTAAAAATATCTACATTCCTAAATCAAGCATTTGATAAAATATTTTCAGGGAATTAAAAAAAGTAAGAAAGAAGGCAGTGATGAGATTTAAATTGGGGCCTTATAAAAATGAAGGGTGTTCAAAGATTTTATATATATATACACATACATATATATCTCAGCATTGGCAGAGTGCATATGTGTTTGTATAACACTCTGGAATCAATATTTTCTAAGAAGAGAAGAAATACTAGAGTAAAACTTTCTAATTTTAATACATTCTTACTCCAAGAAGGCTGTCCAATAGGGAAACATATGAGAACTAAAAGAATTCTGGGAAAAGAGGTGTTCCATATGAACTTGACTCAGGATGAAGTCAATTTTAGTATATGCTAAAAATCACTTTCAGAATTTATCTGAGTAGAAGTTAATAGTATATTGTGAGATACACAATACTGGATGGAGAGAAAAAATTAATCAAAATGTGGGCCATGTCCATGCTTATGTACTCCAACCTTATATTGGCCCATCAAGATCTCACTTCCTGCATTCACAATGGCCTGTGAAGTACGTTGAGTTCTTTATCCCTATTCTTTCCACAAGTTCTTCATTTGAAGGGCAAATCCCTCACCTTCTGGTCTTCATGATGTTAGCTATTTGCTTGCCACTTCCTTATCTGGTGATTCACTTTAATACTGAAGTGTGGTTTACAATCCTATTTTGGAATTACTTCATTATTATATAGCTTCCTAGAAACAAATTTATTTACCTCATTGCAGAAATGGAGAGGCTTGAAAGATTTTCTTGAAAGTTAGGCATGGTAAACAACACAAATTACAGGCTGAGCTCTAGTTAAAAAAATTTCTCTCCCACTACCCAAAAGTAACTTCATTGTTTTTCCTGTGCTGTGCTATCAACAACTCCCCAGACATCAGCAGCCCTTGGTTAGATGCTGCCCACTGGGTGCCCCATCAACTTTGGTTATTCCATTGTTTCATGTTCATTTAAATATGTCATATAATCACATCTCCCAGTGATTTCACTGAGATTTCCCAAAGGTCAATGATTCAAATTGTAATCTATAAAGATACACATTGTTTAAAAAATAGGTTTGCATTAAGCTATAGGTTAATGATGGCAAGTGTGTAGACTCTATGGGGTGCTACTTCAATTCCTTACTGTCATACATCTGTGGGAATATAGAATACAGAAGATAGTTCCATGGTAGTGGGAAATTAGGGATTCAGAAGAGGAGATGTGGGTTTTTTTTCTGCCTCTAGATAAACATTCTGATTCTTGTCTTGTCTCCAACTACTAAAGGCTGTGGAGCTGTTCATGCCTCCAGTCAAGAGGGAATTCATGTGAGGTAGCTCTGTACCAATGTCGGAAGAAACCATTCAGAGGACTCTCACATGTGTGGAAATTGGAACACAGTGGGATATCCCCCTTTTCAGCATCACTGTCTTGGGATCTCTGTATACACAGTCTTCTATCCAGTCGGCTTCAAATTGCCATAGTGTTTACAGATTGTCCTGAAAATGAGATGTCATGTGATAGGCATCCTGGGGTACAGCTTTTAAAATGAATTCAATATGAAAAATTAAAGGGGTATGGGACCTTAATATAAGTCAAAACCTATGCAAAATTGTAGATGAAAGGAAGTTTGTGCTGTAAATTATGTTATCATGGATGGAGAGCATAGATATCAATCATTAGGGCTGGAAGATGAATTTATATGGGGATAATTGATGAGCCACATTAAAAATAAAGCCAATGTAGATAATAGATGAGTAGAGAATTGTACCCCTGGTGTTTGGCCCTGAAGCTGTCCTCTAGGTCATGGTCCATAGCAGACAGGAAATTATTTTTAACTGTGTGTGTGTAAAAAAAATTCCTGAGAACCTTTTCCTCTAGCCAACCCTGAACATCCTAAGCTATTACAGGTGCTAAAGACATGTATGGTCTTTAAAGCACTACTTACAGACAACAGAAGAAAAGGCATGTGTGGTCTCTTTTACTGCAAACAGTAAAAATTAGTGGGTACTATTTATTCATTACAAATCTGGTGTAGACAACTCTTGACGGGTCTTACATGCTACTGATATTTGTTGAAAAGTTTTCCTTTTTCCTATTAAATCTTCATCTCAGGAGTTGTAGTTATTTGACACTAAGTTAAAAGGAGAGGATGTCGTTAAAAGAAGGCACAATTTTACTGCTCCTAATAACACAGCATCTCAATGTCTACTGCCACTAACTTCCAATCGATTCAACCTCTGAAGTCTGTCATCAAAGGGTAATCCAGAAACTATTTGAATTTGCAGACATAGTTTTTTTTTAAAAAATCTAAAAATATTTACCAGGGGAAAAATGGTTAAAATTTTGTTCAACACATTTTAAGTCTCTAGATTTTTGTAATATGATTTTTGCCATACTATATTTTAATTTTGTTTTTCCTAAAGTATTTTCAACTTTCTGTCCTAAAGGTATAAATGCATTTCTTGAGAAGGAAATAACTTTGACCATAATGAGTTCTGTCTACACTGATATGTACAAACAAGCACATTTTCAAATTGGAGCAGATTACGACTAATGTCTGAAGTGCCACAAGATTGAATTGGTTCAAAAGAGTGTATTGGTCATGCTTTAAAACTGAAGTGCAGACAGCAGACAGAAATTTAATGAAGCCCAAAGGGATACTAGTACATTCTCATTCTGGAGAGTGATGGTCTAAATTCTAAAATTTCACCTTTCTGCAAAGAACTCAATCAACTAGTAAGGTACATTTATTTGAAGGGCTTGTCCACTTCATATTTATAGAAGAATGAAGTAACACTCAGTTTTAAATCCAGAGCCCACAACACAGCTTCCTTTCCAGTATGTGCTATAGCTAAGCGTTGGGTCCCTAATTAACTCCCATGTTACTTTGCATGGTTAGAAAAACCATCTCTGGTGTACAAAAGTTTAGCTCCATCTGATTTTCAGATGTCCCAAGAATGCTGGAACAGTCTCAGAACTATTGTTCTGAGTGCCTGGGGAAATCAGGTGGATTGGATTCCCATCCTTGTTACAGAAATACTGTCAGTGGACAGTCAAGGTTCCCATGACAACTCTAGATAAACATCCACTGTATGATTTCAGAGTTAAAAGACTCAGTTATGGCTGACGCTTGGGAGCATCCTCTACCACTTCTCATCTAGGCTGATCTCCTTCCTCATGTTGCAGTGGCATTACAGAGTGGTGGATATTGGCTTCATGAAGCCATTTTGCTTTGACTCCAGTCTTCATTCTGTCTTTGTCTATGGTTAACTTGAAATGCATTCTCCAAACTGGGCTGCTTTGAAGGTTGATATCAGGAATGCTTACTTCATAGCTACTTCAAAGATCTTCATGAGCTTGGGTTTGCTTCTTATCTACTGTGATGCTCAAGCAGTCACAAATATCCAAACTTTCTTGAATCTCAGGCTAGGTTTTTATTTCCCTCCAGTTAAATCTTTGTTAGAAAAGTTGATTTCAAAGGAAAAAGGTTCAGGTCGAGACAGTGATTGAAAGAGAGGACATGAGGAGGGATGGTGGCATGCTGACATCCAGGAAAGCATCAGCAAACAAGAGGAAGCAATGAAAATTGGGTGGTGTGGTATCATATGCAGTTTCCTTTCCTCTATTTCTTTTTCTCAGTGCTGGGATCCACTGGGCTACAAACCAGCCCAATGTGAGCATTTTTTAAAAAGATTTTTTGAGGTAGGGTCTCACTCTACTAGCTCAGGCTGACCTGGATCTCACTATGTAGTCAGTCCCAGAATGGCCTCAAATTCCAGTCCATCCTCTTACCCCCTCCTCCTGTGTGTTGGGGAAGTTTTTAAAGATCAAAGTAAATGAGACTTTAACACTTACATTTAGTCACATCTGAGATGCTTCCATGATATATGATTACAAAGTACAGTTAAGCTCTTAAGATAAACAAAATACTGTGTTAAATCTTCTAACCCATGAAAATAATGTAATGGCATATTCTAGATTAGTTTTTCAGTATGTAAATAATCCTAGTTAGGTCAGTGGTCCAGAGACTTGGATTTCAGTGCTGGCTCTTCTAAGCAGTAGCCACATGACCTTACAGTCAGTGCTCCTGTGTGTCCATGCGTGTGAGGATGCACATCAACAGGCTAGAGGACAACTTTCAGCTTCAGTCCTTGTCTTCAGTCGTGGTTGAAAGAGGATCTCTTTTTGTTGTTCCCTGCAGCATTTGTTGGCCTAACTGGACCAGGAGCGTCTGTGTCTATGGGAATCTTTCTCTAAGGTCACTGGGATTATAGATATCCACTGCTGCTTCATCCATTACATAGGTACTGGGCATATAAATTCTGGTACTCACCTTATTCACAGAGCCAACTCCACAGGCCCTCCTTAGTGTTTGTTCTTAACCACCTTGACTCTGTCTGGTTTGTTTCACCTGTGATGAAGGAGTTGGGATAAACCAGGTGGACTTAATGTGGCCTTTTTCTCTGCAATGTCATGCATTATGAAAGCATTTTCATAAATAATCATCTAGTTTCCTTTGTTAATTTTTCTTTTCTTGTCAGGATACATACACAGGTGACTGCTGGGGGCTTTATTCAGCCAACTTATTAGTGAATAGGTCACCGAAGAGTTTCTTCATATGGTCTGGAGGCATGCTAATTGCTAGCAGCTCTATTTTTCTCAGGGAGCAATTCCACATGGCATATTTGGAATTGGGTTTAAAATACTTCTTCTTTACTTCTGCCTGGGGGATTTATGTAAAATCATATAAAAATGCATCACTGTAAATTGGAAGATCCTTTGGACTGATCCACTTCTTCCGGGACTTTATGAGCAGGAATGGGTGGATGAGAGGGAGGTTGTGGACACTTCATTTTTATGAGAATGTCAGGGCCTGGAATTGCCCTTTATAAAAGGGTGGGAAATTATCAGGAAGATGGAAGGGAAATGCAGCAGGAGAGATCAAAGATATAACAATCATTTTTCTATTACAAAGGAGTTTTCTTTCTTTAAATGACGTGCAGGGCCAATCCACCATGGGCATTGATCTGGCAACATATTTCTTTGCAAATAATTTTTTTCTGTGTCATAAGTTCAATAACTGATCCTGTCACCTTTGTGATGGGTGTGACACCTAGCAAAGCTGCTGCTTTCTGGTTGTGACCCTGGACAAGACATTCCATGAAAGAGAACACCAAAAAAGCTAATAAAATGAACTTTAAAGCTTCAAGAATGTGCTAGAGAATGGGGGATAAGAAAACTCAAGTATCTCAGTACAGCCTTACCACAATGCCTCTGAGAAATTGGCATTCATCTTACCCTAAAAATGTAAATTGAATAATAATTTGTTACACTTTAAAGTCAGAGCAGTTGCCTGAGGTCAATATTAAAGATAGAAAGAAAAGATACTGTGCTTAAAATTCTCTTATAGAAACCTGAATATTTCCAAGGCTTTCTCAACACAGAGAAAAAAGCCTGTTGAGCACATGCATGATATATTATACATGCAGTCAGTTTAGGAGTTGAAGGTTGGTAGTGGAGGGAATAATTATGGACTGTTGTTCAGAGGAAAAGAAGGCAGAAAGAGAGAATTATATTTTAATACCACAAATATTTCAAAGACAAGCTGATACATTTTCAGAAAGGGAAGGAACTGAGCAGAAGGGAAGATGCAAGGCTGTCTCCAACAACATTTGCTCAGAGCAGAGAGCTTCCCATATCCTTCTCTGGAAAATGGTCTTAAAGTGAGAATCACTGAAGACTTTGAGCTTAAATTCCATTCTCTGCTCAGTGTCTGTGTGGAAATAACCACTTTCCTGTTCTCTCTCTCTCTCTCTCTCTCTCTCTCTCTCTCTCTCGCTCGCTCGCTCACTCTCTCTCCTCTTTATCCTCACAAAGATTCAACCCTAAATATTTATTCCTACTCAGAATATCTATAATTTATAATATTCACAAAAATTCCTTACTTTCAAAAGTAAGCCTATTTCAGTTAATTTTTAATACACTCAGTTCTATTTGGAGTCAAAGTCTATATACTTATTGTTTTAACAATCATATTTACTTTATTTTTATTGACAATTGTTTGAATTTTTTGCAATTTTCTTACTTAGATATTACTTTCTACCATTTAACTTCCTTTCTCCTCTTCCCTCTTACTGTACTACTTCTTCTCATATCTCATCAGTGGCTGTGACAGGAAAGACCATGATTCCCTTTCCCTGGCAACTTTGAACTGCCATCAGCTCATTAGAGATGGGGGCAGCTTCTGACACTTTTCTCTTATCCTTAGCAGAACTATGGCTGGCCCCATCCTGTAAGGTGACAATTTTTATAATGTACATAATGTAGTTGTATTAGTCAGGGTTCTCTAGAGGAAACAGAGTTGACAGAATGGATTGTAGTAAAAGGGAATTTATTGGGGTAGCTTAGGACAGTCCACCAATAGCAGTCTGCAGGCCCACAGGTGAAGAAACCAGTAGCTGTTCAGTCCACATGGCTGGAGGCCTCAGCTGTCCCAATCCAGCCCAGAAGGCCTGATGGCTGCCTTGGGAGCGACTGCTCTTCAAGTCCACAATGTGAGGCCAAAGAAACTGGGTTCTGATGTCCAGGAAGGGTAGGAAAGCAGGATGCGAGTTCAAGTCACGCACAAGCACCAGCAGCCAACAAGCAGGGAAACCAGGAGAGAATTTCTTCCCCTTTAAATAGCCTTAGGGTGGGGTCCCGCAACCCTATCCCAGACTTAATGGCTTCCTGAGTCTCTAGAATTTCCTTCCTGCCCTGCCCACACAGGAAAGGATGTTTACTTCTACCTCCTTTGAGCTTCCTTACATCCTGCCCCCTACTGAGAGGCTGCCTTCCTGTGAACATCCTCAGAGACCCACCCAAGATAATTAAAAAGATCAAGTTGACAACAAAACCTAACCACCACAGTAGTTTAATCATTTTTCCCTCCCATTACTTTCTATGGTTCCTCTCCACTGAAACCCTTCTTCCCAACTAGCTCCTCTTCTACTCTGATGTGCTTGTGTGTGTACGTGGGCGTGTGTGTGCGTGTACATGTGTGCATGCATGTGTGTGCATGTGTGTGCGTGCACATGTGTGCATGTGTGTGCTGTGTGTGTGCATGTGTGTGTGCATGTGTGTGCATGTGTATGTGTCAATGTGTGTGCACATGTGCATATGTATGTGTGTGCCTATTCGTGTGCATGTGTGTCCCACCGAGTTTAATTTGAGATGTCTTTATGAGCATTGACAGGAGAATATCTCTCAGAGTTTGTGCAAGTTATCAGTGGCTACATCACTGAAGAAAATGTCTTCTGTTTCCCCAGCAACTATTAACTCTCAATCACTCCTGAGGAAGGGATAGGATCTCAGGACC
Source organism: Zapus hudsonius (assembly GCA_004024765.1). NCBI lineage: Eukaryota > Metazoa > Chordata > Mammalia > Rodentia > Dipodidae > Zapus > Zapus hudsonius. Next base: position 47,349 of record PVHP010003319.1, read on the forward strand.
TCCTCCATTCATAATGGAATGTGGATGGGTCCACTATTGTGTAGAGAGTGACAGTGTGTAAGGTCTACACTCTTAAATGCAGGTGTTCATTTTGCAACATAGAAGAATTGCTTCTATTAAACTACCTAGGCTCTTGTTACACCTTTGCCATCTTCACACAGGAAAACACTTTTCCATGGACAAAAGCTGTGGCATTCATGAATAGTGTCCAGATTCAAACATAGAGGTTTAAAAAAGAACAGCCCTGTGTACAAAAGATTAATAGTAACTTTGTAGTTGGACCTATTTGATTCAACCACATACTTATTATTGAGTCTTTGGAAATTTGGTTAAAAATCTTAGTTACAATTTCTCATATGAAAGATAGATTGATACTGTGTGTAGTGTTTATTCTATAGAAATGGTCAAATAGGTAAGAGTAAATCACTTATTATCAGGCTTTGTTGGTATATTGTTGAACTGAAATCAACATCATCCCAGCAAATCCCCACTGATCATCTCTCCGTGCCTCCATTAAAAAAATACCCAGGGGGCAGAAAGATTGTAAGAACCATGGTGGGGGAGAATATCCAGAGACATTGACCCCCTTAACTACAACACACAAAGGGAAAATAAAACTGGTTACCTCTTGTACAATTCATAACTCTCTACCCTATGGACAGATCCAGTATGCCCACTGAGGAGGATCCCCAGTGGGTTGAGGACAGAGAGGATTCGGGAAATGGGGGCACCACCACAAGATTTGCTCATACAATGTATCAAATTATTGATAATAAAGATGTTAGAAAAAAAGCAATTACAAGAAGATGGGCATCAAAGAAGGTAATGGGAGAGGTTAATGATCAAAATATTATTATCCACATGTATGAAAATTACCAATAAAACATTTTTTAAGAAGCAAAAAATACTCTCACAAATAAAGGAAATAATTTCCAGGAGTTGTGAACTTGAATAATTGTTTGAACAAATAGTGCACTGGCAATGTAGATGTGTTGCATCCTAAACTGCACTGTTCCCACTTGGGGGACAAGGACCCTCACATCTCCCTCACTATTTGTTTCTTATCAGCACCTGCTGTTCATATTTCTCTTGCCCGAGGACAACAGCTCTCTTCCTGAGTAGCACTAAACTAATTCCATCCCAGTTGTTTGTGGTTTATAAATGACCATGGATTATTCTTTCCAGGTGCTCTTCAATTAGGAACCTAAAAGGATAACTTGGAATCCCTTACTTGGTAAACTAGAGCCTTTGTTTATTTACCTCTTCATTCTTTCTTCTGTACTTAAACTTGAATTTACCATTTAAATCGGTTAATTTGAAATCTTACAGGCTTTTACACCCATGCTGTAGATAATAATTACAAACACACAAACTTCCCAAAAGATACAATACCTATAAATTACATTACTATTTTTATATCATAGTCATACATTTTGTTTCCTGGGAAGGAATTTGATTTGGTAATTGATGGGAGGGGTACCATCTCCCGGTGGCCTAGGCACTTCTAAACTAATATCACTCATATTTTATAAGAACACTTTGTTGTTGTTGTTTTAACTTGGATCAGCAGAGTATACCTAACATACCTGTACTTTACTATCGAACTTTGATACAAGTCTGGCTGACGTAACTCTTGCCCTGTTGTGCAAGAGTTAGAGTTTTTTTGAACATGTAGAGATGGAAATGTATGCTTAATGGCTTTTTGTTATATATTTTAAAGGGATAGGGACATTTCACAAGCTTAGGCTGTGAAGGCTTTGTCTCTTGTAATAAGAATTAGAGCTCCAAACAGTGACTCAAAAGCCAAGTCTTGGTGACAGCTTGTCCACCACATTCTCCATGGCTCCATGTTTTTGCACCCTATGACCTGCTGGAAGATCTTTTCTTAACCTACCTTCTCCTAAAAGTAGAGGCTGACTCAAGTGCTTGATATAGGGAACTGCTTTGGGATATGAGCCCAAAGCAACATAAGTGAAAGACTAAGATGAGAGAAACACAAAAGAATGACAAGCTAACACATTGACGTAGTTTAGAGCAGACCTCAAATCTAGACCAAGGAAAGAGGGCAGGTTCCTTGACTCCCAACTGCTCTGGTGACAACTCCCCACAGGAAATTTTCATATGGCCTTTTACTTCCAGGTGTCATGATATTGGAGTTGGCTGTGTGCTTTTGTGGCACCCTTCCTACAGGCAAGCTGTGGAGTGCGAATAGAATCAGGGTTCTTCCAGTGGGGAACACCTGCAGGAGACAAAGACAAAGTATGGAATACAGAAGTGTTCTTTACTTTATAGCCAGGTTAAGGATCAGGTTTCCATAGAAACATGTCTGGTGTAGTGAAAAAGACTAAAACTTTTGGCTCCATTTTATAGTTAAGGACTACAGGTTCCTTTATTCTGTCTTGTCACACTGTCTTGGCTGGTTTCCCTTAAGGGCAGAACTTGTAAAAAGAAAAGTTTGGATGGAGGTCCTTCATGTGTATAGAAATATACAGGAGTCATAGAGAGCTGGAGTTCAGGAGAGGGGATTGATGTAAGGATGAAGGAAATGGAATTCAAGGATGCAATAGGGCACATTATTGATTTGGTCACCATAGTGATGAGTGAGACTTAATTCTGTTGGCACTTTTGAAAGTGTCTTTTTTATTGTCCCTCAAGTAGTTAGGCATGTTTATTTAGGTCACAGGGCTAAAGAAAGCTGGAAGACTGATTTTTAAAAAAATCCTGTCTGTGTAACTCTGAAGACCTACTCTTTAGCTACCAGACTGTAAATCAGACTTCTATTACACATTTTCCTCATCATAATCCAGTGCCTATGGAAAGCCCACTATTGAAGAAGACAAAAAGTGAGTGGGAACACAAATGCCACATTTTCTTAGGTGTTATGCAAAACCTGCTCTGAGGATGATTGGTAGAGACGGTCATGTAATTCTGGCATTCAATTCTGTGCACATCCTCACTAATACTCTTTCCAGATTAAAAAAAATATTTTTAATTATTAATTTGCAAGCAGAGAGAGAAAGAGAGAGGGAGAGAGTCAGAGAGAGAATGGGTGCACCACTGCAAATGAACTCCAGATGCATGCACCCTTTTGTGCATCTAGCTTTACGTGGGCACTGGGGAATTGAACTCCGGTCGTTAGGTTTTGCAGGCAAACGCCTTAACTGCTGAGCCATCTCTCCAGCCCTACTCTTTCCAGAATTTGAAACAACAGTAAGTAGATTCATCTACACTGCCAGTGAGAACTAGTAGACAACAAATATGCCAGTGGAGATCACTTGAAGGAAACATTTCCTTGTTACATGCATTATCATTATTTTGTTTGTTTACATGGAAAGCACTTAGGGAATCTAATGTACTAGTATAGTGTAGCAATATATTTGCTACTATAAAAATTTCAGAGTAGATGGGATATTTTTCATTGGGGGATTTTTTTTCCTGTAATGATAATGGATAGAACTGTCAAATTGTTATTTGGATTTATCGTACTATTGATAATTTTTTAAAAAATATATTTATTGTCCATAATGAGTTACATTATTTAGTGGGCAAACAATGCATTGTTATCCCGAATTCCCCAATTACTATTGATAATTTTTGAAATTGTCTTGGGGTGTGTTTGCAGCTTCACTGTTTATGTCATAGGCAGGCTTAACCATCTGTGGATGGAGTGTTTTGATGTTTGTGGGAAATTTGTTTACTGTCTCTACCCCTGCTCAGGGCTTGCCTAACCAAAATTACAAAGGAGAGATGCTTCCCTTTAGTTTCCTTTTAGTCCTGGTTTTCCCTTCTCACAATGTACTCAGATGCCTTGTAGACTCTATCACAAAGGTTTGAGCGCTCATGGTTATGGTCTCTATGGACTCAGCCTAGTGCAATAATGCTCAGTAGCCACTCTGCTCTCCTTGCTTCATTCACTCTTTAGGCTACAATAATCTTCACTTCTCTATAGCCTTTGCCCAGCCTGGCTGTGTCCCTTGTGTGTCTCTCAGGCTGTCTTCTTTCCTCCTTGCTTAGTTGTCTCAGCCTAGAGAAAACCACTGTGCCAGAGTGTAGAAGACCCTCTTGCCTGGTCCCATATGCTCTGTGGAGATCTGTGATATACCACATTGTTCCATAGCTGCTGTTTCCATTCCACAGTGATCATCTTTAGAACAACTGTATTTTATTCCCATTTGTCAACTCAACACCTAATAAATAGTTGACACTTTGTATATGTCTGCTAAATTGAATTTGCATTAAATTTAGTATTTTTGGGGAGCAAGAGTTCCTTTTCTAGTTTCTAATAAAATATAATAAAGAGGCTTCTGCTTCTACTTGCCCTGGTGGAGTATCAATATTTCTATTCTATAACATCTTGCATTCAAGGTTTATAATGTGGTGAAACATTAAGCTTGATCTACATAGTTTCATTTGGTTAAAATAATTTTACATAACAGTTGGAGCGGTGGTCAGAGTGAGGTTTTCATGGAGTAAAAATGTGTTTTTGAATTTTAACTGACACAAGAAACCAATTTTCAAACCCAAAGCATATCTTTTTGTTTTAGTGACATTGTGTGCCAAGTCTGAATCATTGCATAGCTAACTGGAAACTTCAGAATATTTAAAACAAATATGCATGCTGTACAGATGGAAGGATGCACAGAAAGTTGTCACCTTGAACTCCTGTATTCATGTCTCCTTTCCCTGCTCTTCGCAAATTGTCCATACATGGGCGATTACCATATATATGTAATCGTTCATATTTGAATGTTTAAATCAGTGCTTAGGCAACCTACACAATTCTAAATTTTGAAGACTGCATAAATACATGATCATGGATATTAGGGGAATTTTTCAATTCCCATTTCATACATAATCATGCCATGCGTACGTACTGAAAGCAGTGTTGGGGGAAAATCACAATTCAGAATCATTTATATCTAATGCCATTAGTGAGCAAAGTTTAATATAAAAACCACAACCATCAATTATTACTATTGCTGTGACAGCTTGGTAGAATAAGCCGCCAAAAATTGTGAATTTAGAAGTTAAGATCCATGTTTTGCTGCATTTTCATTACTTAGAAATAAATCTACGTCTTGAAAAATTCTTCAAATATGCAGCTGCACATAAGACTAATTTCTTACTTATATTGTCACTGTTAGAACTATTTTCATTCTGTTCTCCACTGTTTTCTCTATCTTGACTCAACACTGACACAGTTATTTCATTTCAATGTTTTCTTTTTAATGAAATATCTCTATCACATCCTCCAAGGCTTAGGGGTCACTGAAGAAGAAATGGCAGAAAGAATGTAAGAGCCAAAGGATGGGAAGGAGTGATGTTGAACACTGTCTTCCAGACACAAAGAGACAGTTGGATTCATAACATCTACAGCAGCCTGCATAAGACATGCATAACATTAGGACCATCAACACATTGTCTTGGATGATGGAGGAGGGAAAAATGACATCAAAATATATCAGGAATTATTTGAAAAGAAGAAAGAGTTTAGTAGAAAGGGGACAAAGGAAAATAATGAGACAGGGTTATGATCAAAATGCATTTTGTATATGTATGAAAACTAATAAATATTTAAAAAGGGAAGGTACCCATGATAAATTCTGATATTTTCTATTATCCAGCATTTATTCTTATCCTGAATATTTTTACTTAGAATATTTTTCGATACACATCATAATTTGTCAAATTATGTCTCAGTAGTTAGTTCAGTGATATTAATGAGGTGTTCAATGGTGAATTCGTGTGTGTGTTGGTGTGTTGTACACACAGTAGGATTTTGCTAAATAAGAGATTGTTTTTTCTATGTAGTGTTTGTGTGTGTGTGTGTGTGTGTGTGTGTGTGTGTGTTCATTCACCCAGAGAACCTATAAGGGATATGCATTACTGGCTCTCTCTACACAGGTCCTGTAAACTTGGAGTCAACCAAACTTGCAAAGAAAATACTTTGGAAAAACTTCACATGTATTGAATATATATACATTCTTTTTTGACATTGTCCTTTAATCCATACTTCACATAGGATTTATACTATATGGAAGATTTTTTATAGTCTAGAGATGATTTGAAGCCTATAGGAGTCTTAGAACAACTTTTATAAAACAAGATAGATAGCTTTAAAAATTTTTTCTCTAGGTAATTTTTGGGAGCTATGCAAATTGTATCTAATATCTAAGTTTTCTGACTTTTCATATGTTCTACATTGAACACATAGTTAAAGACTATGCATATTATTATTTATGGATGTATTATCTTCTTATTCAGAGCTTCTTACTTTAAAAGGTTATTGTACAGCCCTCCAAGGAGTTTGAGAAAATACTGACAGGATTGGCAGCAGGGAAAAATTCTAGGTGTTCATCTTGGAGTTCAAATGAAGACATTAAAAACCCTAGGGCAATTCTGAGAGATTATATTATTAAAAGAATTTGGATAGAATATAAAGCATTCAAAAGCAGCACCTCCCTGTGAGGAGGGACTGTTGCCAAAATTGTAGTGAGGAGAGTTTAGATGTGACTTAAGAATGCTCTGTGAGATTTGGGGGTGGATTTCAGTGTAGAACCAAAGATCAGGAGCTCAAATATGGGATGGTTCTTAATCATGTATCTTCTTGCTTTGTTAGGAGGGTACATGGTTCAAAATTTAACCTTGTTTAAGGCAATGCAGTGGTACTCAGTATTCAGCACTGAGCACAGTGGAGCTGTCTAATGTCTATTCTTGGAGTCATGATGTGAAAGACAGTTGGAAATGAACCAAGATCATTATATCTTTTGACCATTGACAGTTAGAAATAAGAGGGAGAGAGAAGAGAGTGAAAGAAGAATTAAAATATGAGTGTCAGACTCTGAACAGGCTCAATGTTTGGTTGTGACCTGGAGAATTATGCCATCCTGAAAAAAAATCAAAATATGCCTCTTCCCCACACAGATGTCTTACACAGGTGGCAGCTGCCTCCCTTCTGAAAATTAAAGAGCTAGAAATAGTTTAAATTACATCATTTGCTTTGTTCCTCTTCACAGTGATAAATTGTATAATAGTTACATTAGAAACTCAAGTAAAATACCTGGATAACTTTGAGAAGGGAACTAGGTAATTATGACAGAGGATGTCTGTAGGGCTTAAGAGGTGGAGGCAGGAGGACTCAGAGTTCAAGGCCAGCCTGGGCTGAATGAGACCCTGTCTGAAACAAGAACAACAAACAAAAAGATGTTTTTCAGAATTTTAGCAAAATAGACCAAAGATGTAGAGACATAACTTAATCCCCATGGCCAACTGGAATTTGAAGTGCAGAAATAAGTACCTGTATTAGTCAGGGTTCTCTAGAGGAACAGAACCAACAGAATGAATTATAGTAAAAAGGGGATTTATTGGATTAGCTCATATTAGTTGCACAATAGCAATCTGCAAGGTTGAGTGTTTAGGATCCAGTAGCCACTCAGTCCATGTGGCTGGATGCTTCAGCAGTCCCAATCTTCCTGGGGAAGCCTCTGATCTTCAATCCACTCTGTAAGGCTGAGGAAGCTTGTTCCAATGCCTACAAAGGGATGACCACCCCCTTGCTGAGAGGACTGCCTCCTTGTTAATAACCTCAGAGACTCATCCAAATTTACTGAAAAGGCCAAGTTGACAACAAAGCTTAACCATCAAAAGTCCACCCCTTGTCAACTTGACATCAAAGTATATCTCCTTAGATCATAATTTCCAAATGAAGACAGGAACAAGATCATAATTCTGCTTAAGATGATATAATTATTCCATGTATAATCAGAAATGCATAATCTCCCCATAACACAAGGAACGCAGTTATTTAACTGAGAATTTTGTAGAATCAAAACAAGTTATATGCTTTGAACATACAATGACACAGAGTAAACATTTCCAACTGCTATGAGGCATAACAAGGAGAGACTGGACCAATGCAAACTCAACAACCATTAGGCAAGTATCAGACATCTGCAGATCAAGTCCGATATTACAATCAGTGACTGACATTCCAATACCACCCCTCCAACTTGGCTGAATAGCTGGGGAAACATCCATCCCAAGCCAACAGTGCTCCATGGTAGCCCTTGCAAAGTCATGGTATATCCAAAGTATCTTCAGGTCTCCATTGCAAACCATGGTTCATCTTCCAACGGCTTCACTTGCCTGCCAATCAGGTACTTTACCCCTGTTCCATATACCACATCTCAGCAGCATCTTCTGGAACCATGTGCACTTCATGACCCACTCCACACATGCATTTCTCATGCTTCCAAAAGCAATGCCAGGTATGCAGGACACAGTCATGTGGGTAATTTAGGAATGATATAAATCATGGCATTGAAGAGTAGGTTCCTTCCTTTCAGCTATCTCCTTTCAAAAGAGTTTGCACAGTTTATCATTCAGTCCTTCCTGAATGGAAACACCTTTACATTGCTTCAATGTATAGCAGTTACGCTATCTTCTTTAAAATTGCTAATGCGTTGACAATAGCAGCTTCAGTAACCTAAAGCCAGTCTCTGTGCCAGTATGATAAATTTGCATAGTTTTTTCCAACCTTAAATCTTAAATTCTCAGTACCATATCATTACCCAAGTACATCAGTCTATTCCTTAAATTCAACCTTAACTAAACTCTTTGGGCATGAGTAGCAAAACACAGCCATCCTTTATTCCAGTAATGTATTTCCAATAACATTCTCTGTGGTCTCTCCTTCCCCTTAGAAAGTTCACAAGCCAAGCCTCCAAATACAATTCTCTTTACACTTAGCATTTCCAAATTTTCACCAGAATAGTTCATAAAATTTGGCTTATAAGTCTGGAAGGCATCTTCAATTGCAAGTACCAAATCCATGTCCATTCCTCCAGCACATAATTTACAACAAAACAACTTCTACATGGTCAGATTCATCTCAGCAATATCACCCCACTCCTGGTACCAAAACTGTTATAGTCAGCCATGTGCCACTGAGATGACTCTCCAAACCAGTCAGTTTATAGAAGGAAAAAATTTATTGAAGCTACATATCCAAGGTAAGCTGCATAATGGCAAATGAAGCTTGCCCTCTTTCAAGGGCGTAAGCAGAGAGAGAAACCCATCACCAACACCACACACCAGCAAACAGCAAACAGGTAGGGTGAAGAAAAAGTTTTTCTCCCATTTTATATAACATTACAGTTGGGTCATGCAATCCTTTCCCAGACTTGTTGACTCCCTGAGTCTCTGGATTTTCCTTCCTGCACTGCTCTCCTGGGAAGGGATGTTTGCTTTTAGCACCCCTGAGCATCCTTACATTCTGTGCCCTACTGAGAGAGCTACCTTCCTGTAAACAACCTCAGAAACTCACCCAAGATTACGGAGCAGTTCAAGTTGACAACAAAACTTAACCATCACAGCACCCATCAAATATTTCAGTCTTATAAAATTCTAGTGCATTATGTTTGAAATAATCATAGTGACTGGAACACAGCTAAGTGCTTGATAAATGTTGTTTTCATGGTCAAGTGTTGTCTCCGGTTCCAATTGTTAAAACACAATCATTCTCTCCCAGTCTGTATAGAATGGAAAGTCTTACTTTTACAATGAAAGTGTCAGAGTATTCATGGAGGGCTCATTTGTGTCAGGAATTTTGCTGGAAGCTCCACATTATCTCATTTAGTTATTACTACCACATAGTGAAGTAGGTATTTAAAAAGAAAAACTTAAAGTATAGCATGATCAAAGCTCATAGATAAGAGTCTAGTAGGGTGGAGACTTTTTTGTGTTTTTGCTTATAGGTTATGATCAGCTTTTAAAATTTAAGTTGTGGCTCCCTCTTTTTCTTTTTTTAAAAAAACATTTTTATCTACTTATTCGCAAGGAGAGAGAGTAGAGAGAGAGGAGAGGTGGGAGAGAGTGGTGAATGGGAATGCCATGGCCTCCAGCTGGTGCAAATGAACTCTAGATGCCTGTGCTGCTTTGTGCATCTGGCTTTACATGGGTACTGGGGAATTGAACCCAGGGTTGTTAGGCTTTGCTGGCAAGCTCCTGATTCACTGAGCCATATCTCTAGCCTTTCATATTTTTTATTCTAAATATTTGAATTGTGATAATATAAAAGAAGTGGTGATCAGTGGTGGAACACTTGCCTAACATGCACAAGGTTTTCAATTTGAGCTGTAGCACAAATAAGACAAAAATTACACAATAGCAGTTCCAACTGGTTTTTATTTAGAAAAATCATTGTTTCCCCATTTCCAAAGATCAGTTTTGCTAAAATAGTATAGGCAATCATCCTATATCTATTTTAACATTTAGAGAAATGCTATAAAACTACATTTAAAAATTACTTAAATTTCTTTGAAAGACAGGAGTGAGAAAGTGTATGGATGTGCTAGGGCTTCTTGTAACTGCAAATGAACTCCAGACACAAGTGTCACTTTGTGGGTACTGGAACGTCAAACCCAGGCAGTCAAGCTTTGTAAACGAGCATATTTAACTGTTGAGCTCTTTCCTTAGCCCTCCACCCAAAAACCTTACTTTTGAGAAACAGTAGCTCTTTTCTCAGAATGCACTCTCTGACAGTTAGATAAGAGCCAGGAGAAAGCTTAAATTTGGAGTTGATAAAATTAGGGTCAATAAGCTAAGTGAACTTTCCAGTTTTCTTTGAAAATGAGATGTCCAATATGATTATTCATATAATCTTCTTGAGATTTAAAAAAAATAGATGCTTGGGCCATATTACAAGAGTTAGAATCCCAGCTTGTCCTGTGATTGGCTGGTGATCTGGAAATTATTTCTTTTTCTTTTCTATTTTAGTTTACATTTTATAGGGAACTTTAATATATGGACATATTGAAATGCAATGGGTTTTTCTCTTGCGTCCCCTCCCCACTGCCTCCATTCTTCTGAGGGCCTTCTTCAGTGAAGTATAGGTAATCACTGTAGGGTAATGACTGCATCTGTCACTTCCTGTGGGGAGGATAATGCTTTTCTGTATACCTTCCCACCCTGTTGCTCTTACATTCTTTCCTCCCCATCTCTGAAACCTATTCCCTTTTAAATTATTTTATTTATTTATTTATTTATGAGAGAGAGAGAGAAAGAGAGAGAGAGAGAGCATGCCAAGGTCTCTAGTCACAGCAAACAAACTCCAGATGCATGTGCCCCTTTGTGCATCTGGCTTTATGTGGGTACTGGGGAATCAAACCTGGGTCTTTGGTCTTTGCCCTCATGTGCCTTAACCTCTGAGATATCTCTCCAGCTCCCTGGAATCTAGTTCTATTCTCAGCGTCCATATCTGTAAGATGGGGATGGCAGATGGGAGCCATGTGAGACCGTTATGTTGATAAAGTCAATTACATTGATATAAAGCACTTTGAATTATATCTGTCACATAGTAAGTTCTATAAATATTTATTCTATAATTAATATTTATTGTATAATTAATTAAGATGTTGCTTCTGAAATAAAATTTTACTCAAAAATATATCTGAGTACAAATTAATTTCAAACATGCATTGTTTTCTGTTTTTGGGATGAAAATAAATTCATATTTCAAATCACCCTTAATCTTCCATTGTAAAAGAATTAGAATCTTTGGCTATCCATATGTTTTTCTGCTTCATGTGTCTGAGAAAATTAGAAAGGAGACATTTACTCTGAATTTGTTTATTGCTTGACTGTCTCCATTGCAGTGACCAGTACCAAGCTTTGATCTCATTGAGTTTAGATAAAGAGGTGGGATTTGGCAAGATCAAAAGAGAGGGAAGCATTGAAACACAAACAATTTTTTAAAAAAAATCTCTCTGAGGTTTAAACTTGTTTTGCAATGGTTATAGTTATCATACGTGACAAGATAATTGCCACTGAACAAGTTTTTAAAAAGTGAACTTCTATGTGCTGGCTAGTCAGATTTTTAGGTGACTGAATTCCAACTTAGGGAAATGTAAGTGAAAGGCCTGAGTGGATACCTGTGCTATCTGTCAAGAAATATGACACTTTTAGCCCTCATATCCAACACAAGGCTGTATAAATATAATGAGTCTGTTCATAGTCCAAGGTTTAATTGAGAAGATGCACTGTAGAAGATGTGGAGAGAATAAATAGGATGGAGACAAGGACATGGAACTCCTAAGTCACCAGCGTTACTTCTCTGGATTATGTGCCATGGATTCTGTGGTTATCAAGTCCTTTTTTTGAAAATAATCTGAAATATCTTGTAAACACATGTCGGGAGGATATTGGTGGGGGGGAGAGGGAGGTTGGGAGAAGAAGAGAAGATGAGGATCATCCAAAACAAATTGTCTTTGAAAATACCAGAATGAAAGATACCTCAAACTCTTTATGCCAACTTAAAATATGGAATTAAAAATAATAAATAGGGCTGGAGAGATGGCTCCACGGTTAAAGGCACTTGCTTGGATAGCCTTATGATCTTGTTTTGATCTCTCTGTACCTACTTAAATCTAGTAAAGTAACTCGTGTGTCTGGAGTTCAGATGCAGTGGCAAGAGACACTGATGTGCCCATTCTCTTTCTCAAAGTAGCAAACAAAATATTAAAAAATAAATAAAAAACTAGCCTTTGTCAGCATTACATACTAAGGGCATACTAACTTCAGGATATACATATTTATCTTTAGGAAGGCATGTAGCTGGTTGCAGGTAACGTGCAAGTGTGCAGAAGGAATGATGGTATCTGGCTATTTAGTCTTCAAAGGGGAAGAGAGAGGAACTAATATTGAGATCTCTCTGGCCTAGCTTTGCTTACTGCCAGTGGTGATTGTCACTATCAAATAGACACTGGAACATCAGTCTGTGTTTCACATGAAATCCATTAGTGCTAATTTCTTTAAGAATGAATTTTGGTCAATAAGAGAACTTTATCTGTCAGATAACAAAATACATTTAGTTTTTTTCCAAGTCAGGCTGCAGGTCATATTATTAACTGAATCAGAGGAAATGAGGAAAAAATCCCATGCTTTTTTTCTATTGGAGCATTTTGATTTTCTGTTTAGAAAATGAGAAGATAGAATATGATGAGTCAACATGTGCTTGGAAAAATCACTAAACATCTTTGAAATCCAGAATTTTCATGTGAGAAAATGGAAGGCATTTCTTATCTGCTTGCATAGCTCAAAATGGTATATTTACTCTCACTTAAAAGTATTCTTTGAGGCCTTTGACTACATGAAGAATTTGGACAAAGCATTTAACTCCTTATTTTAAAACTCATTCATAGAGCATTGGAACTGACATTAATATCAGAGAACCTGTAAGCCCTTGCTTCTTTCCTTTAAAGTCAAGGGGATCATATCCCAGGAGGAACTCACTATTTCGTTTGGATTTTTTTGTTTTGTTTTGTTTTTAGAAGGGCAAGGAGAACCTGGCAGTGATCTTGGCTCAGCCATAGATGTCTTTCATTCTGCCTCACAAAGGGCACTGCTTAAAATATTTGATTTGAGATTTTAAAATGTCACAATGGAAAATGGAAGAAAGTCACCTGCTTTGTGCTATTTTATCCTTTTAGGTTTGAAGGATTTGCTCTCATTCTTCACAGGTCCCCATTTTATGGGGACTATTGGAATTTAGAAGATTCATGGGTTTTAGAACCTCATCCTCCAATAAAATAGTGGGAGCAACTAAGGGGACTTTTGAAGTCTGTATCAGTCAGGGTTCTCTAGAGGAACAGAACCAACAGAATTAATTGTAGTTAAAAAAGGGGGGATTTATTGGATTAGCTCATAATAGTTTCACAACAGCATTCTGCCAGCCAGAGTGTCAAGGAACTGGTAGCCACTCAGTCCACATGGCTGGATGCCTCATCAGTCCCAATCCAGCTCTGAAGGCCTAAATGCTTCCTGGGGAGCCACTGGTCTTCTTGTCCAGGCTGGAAGGCTGATGAAGCTTTGTTCCAATCAATGCCAATGAACAGATGCAGGACAAGCACCAGCAGCCAGGCAGGCAGGGAGGTAGGGGAGGGAGATAGATTTCTTTCCCCTAGGGTCCAGGCCTAAGGTGTTTCTGGGGTGGGTCTGGAATTCCAGCTATATATATGCAAAGAGCAGCCTGAGCTCAAGCCTGGAGTTCCTGCTGTTTGCTAGTTGTGTTAGTGGTGGGTTTCTCTCTCTGCTTGGAACTGTGAAAGGAGGCCAGCCTCTTTCTCTATTTTGGAACACCCCCTGGATCTGCAGCTTCAATAAATCCTTTCTTCCCAAAAAAGTGCCTGGTTTGGAGATTCATCCCACCAGTGTGTGGCTGACTATGACAGAAGGTAAAAGTAAAGCCAAAAATACTGACATGACACTGCACAAAAGAAAGACTTACCTATTTGAGTTAGTCAAACAGCCATAATTTTTGATCCTCCCAGGAGACTATTGAAAAATAATTTTAAGTTTGGGAATTTACCCCTATCTTAGTTACTTTATATAAAGCTAATTAGATAACAATCAATACTACAGAGAAGATAGAAACACAATATAATTTTATCATTCTTAATTAATGGAGACTTCATGTTTTATAAAGCAAAGGCACAGAATTATATCCACCAAGTAAAATTTTTCCAGTGAAGGTGTGGTTTACCTGAGAAACTGATGGTAGCTCACAATGAGAGACTCTTATGGGATGATGACAGAAAAGACTGAAATTATAGGAAGGAGGCACACTACACAGCTTGCAAAAATAAATGATCATGATCCTTCTGAAGTCTCGAGCGTGACGCTGATGGGACGGTGTGAGGTAGACTGAGAATGAGGTCTTTGCTCTATTTACCCTAAGGAGGTAAAATTAAACACCTCAAACACAATTTCCATCTGTGTGGAGTTTAGTGTTCATTAATAACTGACCATTTGATGCATGAAGTCCTTAAAAGTTACCAAAACAGTGCAATCTTTACTACCCTCCTGCTACAAGGATTAGCTCAAATGTAGACTCAAATGTTTGTAATTTCCTTCCATTCTGAAACAACATTGTGGTCACAGCAATTTGAACAGGAAGTAAACACAGTGACAATAACAGAGAGATACAAACTGTCCTTATCAACTCTGTCATTTCCAGTCTCACACAAACCCTTTTATATCACACTGATACACTTTAAAAGATTTCCATTGCATTTTACTTTTTACTCTCTTTTACTTTGGGATACATAAATGCTAATCATGCTGTGACTATAATTTGTTCTTGCCCTAACATCCCCTCTTAATACTGCAGCTGATGAGGCAAAAGGCATTCCAACTTGTCTAACCATGGCAGCAGATCAATGTTTATTTCCTCAGTCCAACCATCTTGGTTATTCCAATACATTTTTATAATTGCTATTATTTCAGCTATCAAGTGAGCACACGTAGAGAGAATTCTAGTTTCAACCTGAATTTGATTCTGGAGGTCACAGGGAGATTATATAACAGGACTGAGAAGCTCTGCAAACTGTTCACAGAGCTGAACATTTTTAGTAGAGTATGTAACCGCTTAAAAGTGAAACCCCAAGCCCCAAACATTTTCAATTCCTGAAGAAACTACCTTGTTGGAATTGCTGAAACAGAGAGTGGTGCTAAAATGGTAATCAAGAGCATATATCTCAATTCTGTAACAACCCATTGTTGGTGCACAGTTTCTTGAAATTTTGTAGAAAAAAAAATTTGCAGAAAAAAAATCCAATTCTCTATGTGAATGAAATGGGTAAAGCTTATGTGTGCTTTCGGAAATAAACTCTAAAAATCTTAGTTGAGAAGCTTAAATGTGGACCGGGGGAGTGTGTCCTTTTTCTTCCTGCTGGGTTCATTTAGGATAAATCCCAGGCTGTCCTATGTTTTAGTTGGAGACTCTCACAGTGGGGGTGATTGGACTTTCTCTGCCCTAGGCACAACATATGCTACTTCCCATCCCTTTAATAGGCATTAGTTCTGCAGACAGCGCTGGTCAAATGTACATTATTCACAATCACTTTAATGCAAATATGCAAGGCTGAGGGAGAAAATATGTCACAAAGAAGCAGTCATCCATTTCTCTTCTCTTCCGATTGCTTCCTTCACAGGCTCTTTTGGATATGTATTTTACAACAAATATAGTATAAGTAAAGAAAGAGTATATAACAGCCACTGAGAAAACCATAGCTCCCTAAAATTGCCCTAGTTATGCCTTTTATGAAAAAAATGAATTGTTTATTGTTGTTCCTTTCCTTTTCATGACTGTTTTTTTAATTAAGTGGAATCCCTGCAAGTGCCCTGACACTATCCCATTTGTAAGGAAGAGAAGAGGAATCAAAGAAAAGGGGAGAGCTATATTTAATCTGTTAAATGAAAATAAAACACACGATTAGTTTTGTACTGCCAAAATTAGCTTCTGCCACATTTTCAGCCTCTATTTAGGGAGCTGCTTGATTTCCCAATAACAAGGCATGTGATCTGTAGCAGACCATTTCTAGGACAGATTTGCCAATGTATATTACATAAGCATGCATTTTAAATCTGAGTAGAGATTATGTGGCACTTGTCTGTCTAAACCATGAAGATATAACAACTTTGCCAGTAGTAAACCCGAGTTTTAAAAAAATCATCTGCCAAATATGGAAAGACTCATGGATTTCTGATACTCCATTTCTGAGAAGTTAAATACTTCTGTTTTGTTTTAAAGTGTATATGGTGAATTTATTTATATACAACTATTTGTCACACAAGACAACTTGACATGCTAAGCCTGGCTTTACATTAAGCACATGAAAGTTCTTCTATGTGTGGAATGAAAAACTAAAATGTAACCATCTGCACATAATATTTCGAGGTACATAAAATTGTGCCAGGGACCCTGAGAAGCCCATATGAGCAGCAATGCAGAAATAAAAAAAATATGCAGAGTAATAGAACATTTGGAAAACATTGTGCTTCTTAAAATAATACAATTAAAATGTTAAGCAAATCCTGTGTTAGTCTAAGGTACAAGTGTAGCAAACATTTGCCATATGAAGGAAACAATATACTTTTATTGTGACTCCATTTTGTTAATTTAATGATCTATGTCAATGTGCTTACATATCATGCAATATACTTTCCTGCCTTTTCAAAAGCACTCACTCTAATCCACCTTTATGCCTGCTTTCTTATTGTTATGCTTATGATTAACTTAGGAAGTAGGCAAAATAAAAGCCAAATGAAGTGCCAGGTCAGCCATTATTCCTTACCATATCATTTTAATGTAGTCTTAACCTAAGATAATTACATTAAGAACATTACTTTTTTTTGTCCCAAAATTATTTTTAACTGAAATAGGCAATTACCCAAAAGATGGGGGAGTTCTCCTCAGCTTCTGGTACTGGGTGATTTACAGGGACACCTATTAATGTAAATGGAAGGTATGTCTGCAAATCTCTCCCTTCTGAAAGGATAATGGCCTCCTATTAGTCTCTTATAAAAGAGGAATAAGCAAAGTGTGTCTTTACAGATGACCTAGGTGAATTACTTAAGAATGATTTACATCACATCTAATTAAATAGTTTTAATTATTTTGGTAGCATTTTGTGTACATTGTCGTAAATTTGCAAACTGCCAGATATATCTTTGACTCTCTATAAACTGCCAACGTTAATTTTGTGGGCTATCATTATTAATTAACAACCCATGTATTCACAGCCAAAAGTATTCTGGTTGTGAAAATAGACCTCTCATCTTCTCATTGTTCTGAGGGATAGGAATATATGAAACCTCTATTTATTTTTTCAACATATTATTATATGAAGGAGTTGAAGGCAAGATAATTAGAGGTTCAAGGCCATCTTCAATTACATGAAGATTTTGAGGGTAGCCTGGGCTACAGGAGATTATGTCTTGAGGATGAGAAGGAAGAGGAGAAAGAGAAAGAAGGAGGAGAAAAGAAGGGGAGGAGGAAGAAGGGAAGAGAAGAGAAGCAGAAAGAAGAGGAGGAGAAACAGGGAATTCAGTGGGAAACAGGAAAGAAAAAGGTAATGGGAGGGTATTATAATCAAAATATACAAGTATAAAAGTTGTCAATTAAAAACAACAATAAAACACCACACAAACATCAAAATTACAGCAAACAAGAAAATAAAAAACAATACATCTAAACCAGAAAAAAAAATCAAAATTATTATCTTGGATTAGAAGTATACATCATCATTTAAATTAAAAAAAGTTAAGAATAAGATTTGAAAATGAGAATGAAAAGGCTTATGTAAATGTAATAAAGACAGCATTTGGCAAGAGGATTCTGCAATGTGGAGTATTAACCTGCAGACTTTCCTGTTCTCAGGAGCTCTCCAGGACTCAGAAGTGTACAGAAATTAGTACATTAACTCTTGGCAAACTGAAGAAATTAGCTTTTGTTTCCACCTCAAATTCTGATCTCTGTATTAGATTTTCCTTACTTTTCATCCTTTTGGGTCTCAACCTTACAAAAATTGTCCTTTGCAAAATGATATTTTAAGTGAGTCCTTGGACTCTTGGAATTTTGTTGATATGTGCTGTAGGTCTAGGGCCTCTGCTAGACCTCATGAAGCTCTTCTAATAGTTCTCATGTAGAATGTTTACCAACAACAAATGTCCCATATTTACAGGTAGATGTCATGAAGCCATGTTGATATATTTCAACTTGGATGGCATTGGGTTTTTGACCTGACTTGAACTTGGCTAGAGAATAGGAAAGTCAGGGAATTTGGGAATTTTGAAAATATGCTGAGTGGTTTGCCATTTATGAATTTTTAACACTATTGGTTGAGTAGATGTGCTCCTCTTAGTCTGGATTGAAATAGCCATCAATGCTTCCAATTCAATTTATCTTAACGTTTTTAAAAATCTTAACTTTAAAAATATTCTTTTATTTTTAACTTTTTTTCAAACACGTATATAAAGTATTTTGACCTTATTCCTCCCAAATGCCCTCTCTCTTATATGTCTCTTTTCCCATGAATACCCTCTGCCTTCCCTTTCAGTCACCATCTTATGTTCATGCCTATTTACAATCTATGAGCCAAGTTAACTTAGTGTTGCTTGTATGATCGATCATGGGCGGAAGTTTACTTACTGTGGAGTGCGCTATACCACTAAAGAACCTGAACCCCTTCTCCCAGCAAACTTTAGCTGCCATAAGCTACTCAAGGAGAGTGGAATCTTAAGTATGCCTCCCCCATTGATGGTGAGGTCTTGACAGGCACTGTCCTGTGCAGGAAACCACAGCTGCTGTGAAACCATGAGGGAAATAGCCATGCTATATAGAGAAGACAGCGTTTTGTGGCTATCCTCCCCAGCATCCGACCCTTACACTGTTTTCTCCCACTCTTCAGCAAGGTTTCTTGAGCTGTGAGGGTGAGGGGGTGGTTAGATGTCCTGGTTATGGCTGAGCACACAGTAGTCACTTATTCTCAGCAATTCTATCAGATGAGCATTTCTGTACTAACTACTGCCTGTTGTATTGAGAAACATCTGTGATGGAGTTTTAAGCAGTAATAATCTATGGAAACAAACATAGATATTTAGAGGGAAGTTTAAGATGCTGTCAATTTTGTATAGCCAAGTAGTAGGTTTTCCTTTAGGACCTATGTCCCTAACCATAGGATTTTGAACAAGTTTACAGTACCAAGCATGAATTTTCTCCATTGTAGCAGGCCTCACATTCAATTAGAAAGTGGTTTGTTACCTCTATAACATTCATGCCATTATTACACCAATAAGCATATCTGGCCTGAGAGATCAGCTGTGGAATAGTAGGACCCAGAGCTGGGTAGAATTGTTGAGAGATTGTTCTCTTCCAGCAGCTTGCATAGCACCTTCTGATGTGAGAAAAATGGTAGCTGGCAAGAGATTATTTAGTGACTTCTGTAGCCTCTTCGACCCACAACTAATTCATTAGGAGTTATTTCATCCCTGGCACTGGATTTTATGGTTAATAACCTATAGCTTCTGGGAGTAGCATTATCCACTCAAATAGGGGACATTCATTTAAATAATTTAAAAAATACACTTTGTTAAGAAAAGAAATCCAAGTGTCTAGTATGAGAGAGCAAGTCACCTCCATCACAGCCACCAGGGCCCAGGAAACATTGCAGAGGAAGAGGTGCATTAAATATGAGTGTTGCTCTCACTGCTGGCTTCAGGACCTCCTCCAGGGAGGGGGTGGTGGACACTGAGGAAATGAGGACTAAAGAGGATGCCTCAGAGCTCGACTTCCAACATGCCCTTCAGGGATCAGGGAGCATTGCAGAAATAGAGCAGAAAGAATGTAAGAGCTACTGGGTGGGAAGGTGTACTGGGAGGCACTGTCCCTCAGCCACTCCCTACACCCCACTGAAGAGGTCATCAGAAGAAGGGGGCAGAGGAGAGAAGACATGCTGAGAACTTGGTGGGAATATAACCAATTTTCAATATGTTTAATATATTAAAGTTCCCAATAAAATTTACAAAATGTATTAATTGGCTTACCAAGTAGTAGTTTTCCAAATGGCTTATTCACATGTTCTTAATTTTGATTCATTTCCCCACCATTCCCTTTCCTTCCCCCCCTTACTTAACCTTGCTTAATATCTTAACTTTGGTTTAATTTTTCATTTTTTAATTCATTTATTGTGTGTGTGTGGGGGTACACCTGGACCACCAATCCATACATACACATACACACACATTAATTAATTTTTAAAAATAATTTAAAATTTTTTTTTATAATTTGCAAATGCAAACAGATACCAGAAACTTTTTTAAAGAGAAAGTCCCACATAATAATACATGCTTTACTTTGAAGAGTTGTTTAAGTATTTGCTAGTCTACTGCTAAAAGATATAGAAGGCAGTGAAACAGATTCTTTTGAAATATATACACACACATATATATATTCTTATATTATCACAACTGTTTCTTTCAAGATAAGATATGATACGCTAATAAAATATAATCTCATTAATTTAATACACTTAAGTTTTTTTTTTTGTTTGTTTGTTTTCTGAGGTAGGGTCTCACTCTAGCCCAGGATGACCTGGAATTCACTATGTAGTCTCAGGGTGACCTTGAACTCATGGTGATTCTCCTACCTCTGTCTCCTGGGTGCTGGGAATAGAGGCATGTCACACCAAGCCTAGGATTTATTTTTACATAGTATAAACTATGTATGAACAAATCATGTGATGGTAGGACCATTTCCCTCCTCCCTGGCCCCATTCCACACTGAGATCCCTCCTCTGTGGGTTTGATGCTGTGTTCCATGGGATTGAGGGCTATGTGTTGTGCAAGCAGCAGTCATGGGGGTCTGGGATGCCTCTGTGTATCCCCTCATCATGGCCTCTGAGTATCATCCCCCCCCCACCATGGTGGGGCTCACCATGGAAGCAGCACTCTCACTTATCTCTCCACTTTCTCTGTGGTTTCATCTGGATCCTAGCTGATGTGTTAGGGGAACCAGAAACTTCTGACAGTCTATGTGGATGGCTTGGGATTTAAACCTGGCCAGCAGGCTTTGCAAGCAAGTGCCTTAGCTGTTGAGCCATCTTCTCAACTTTTACATCTTAACACTTGAACTCATTATTCAGTTAGTGCAAATTACTTTACTTTTTTTTTTTTTGTGAGGAGAGAGAGAGAGAATACATACCTTTCCAGGGCTTCTTGCCACTGCAGACAAACTCGAGACACATATATATCACTCTGTGTGTCTGGTTTTATGTGAGTACTGGAGAATTGAAGCTGGGCTGGCCCTGTAAGCAAGTGCCTATAGCAGCTGAACCACTTTACATTTTGTTGTAGTCAGCTTTCTAGTTATTGCTCAGAAAGAACCTGAGCAAAAGCAGCTTGTGGAGGAATGGATTTATTAGGCTTAGGGCCTCCAGGGGAGACTCCATCCTGGTAGGGAAAACAACTGCATGAGAAGAGGGTGGGCATCACCTTCACCATAACACTGCAAACAGTGGCAGGAAGGTGTGCCAAACACTGGCAAGGGGAAGCTGGCTTGTAACCCCCATAAGCCCACCCTCAACAACACAGCGCCATCGAGGTTGTAAAACCCAAATTACCATCAGCTGAGGATCAATCAATCAGAACACATTCATTTGTTTGAGGGGGACACCTGGATCAAACTATGACACCATCCCAAATTTACTTTTTGTTGTTTTTTACTCTCATGATTTTCCTTTGTTTTTGACAGTTTCAAGTTCTGTGGCTTCAAGATCATCCACTCATACATCTTCAGTATTTAATAAGCTGACAATTTATTCCATTGTATTTTCCCTTTAGACATTTGCATTTTTCAGTTCTAAAAGTACCACTTGGGTCTTTACAGCATTCTGCATGCTCTCTTATTCAGAAAAAAGGTTTCTACTACCTTTTAGGACACCCCCCTCTCTCTTTATTATTTGTTTGAAATAGAAGTATATATAAACTGGTATAGCAGTTTTATAATTCCATTATCTCTATAATACCCAGTCCTTTCTTTAATTTATTATTCTCAATGGATGGCTCATATTCTGTTGTTTTTTTTTTTTTTGGTTTGGACAATTTTGATCATTATTTATTAAACATTTTTGGCAATACAATTTATTGTATTTCTAAAGTAAAGTTGAATTTTTTTCCTTGTAGGCAGCTTTATTATTTGACCATGGTTTCTTCTACTTAAGGTTGACTTTTTAGTTTTACTAGGATGGTTCAGGAAGTTTTCACTATTATTCTAATTTAACCTGACCATTAAGGTCTTCTGATTAACTATAACCACTAACCCGTGATTTAAAGCTTATTTTCTCTGGTGAAAACATATACGCTTCCCTGACCTGTGTGGGCCCAAGTATTGACATGATATTCTAAATTCTGGTGGTTTTATTATTGGCATCTCATATATAGAGAAATTAGCATTAATTGAAAGTCAGTGGACCTCTATAGGTTTCCTCTTGGCTAAATCTCAACTCCTCCCCATTGTCTCCACAACTGTGTCACAAGTCGACTGAAAATATAAGACAATATTTATTAACTCTTCATATTATTTCAATGATCTATTTTTTTATTACTTTAGTATTTCATCAATTTAGTTTGAAAAATTACACAGTGATTTTGGGAATTGTGACATACAAAGTTTTCAGGTTTGTTCTCTTCTCACCCACTTTTGTTATCTTGTATGTTCATAAGAAATTGCTTGTTCTCCATGAGAATTTTATGATGATAGTTTTAGTTGATCCAAAACAATGTAACTTTAATTTTGATACTGACTGTGTTTAATCAATAGATCATTTTAGAAATGTACTGTCTTAATATTAGGACTTTTCATTAAGAAGTTTGAGGTTATTTTCCACTCAGAAGTATTTCAATTTTTCTCTTAATAATAAGCTTTTGTAATTTTAAGTGTATGATTCCTGTAAGGTTTTCCTAGATTTATTCCTAAGTATTTTATTCTTTTTCATATTTTTATAAATGGAATTGTTTTATAATTTTATTTTTTAGTAATCATTAATGTATAGAAATATAATTGATGGACTGAGGCAATAGTGTAGTCAGTAAAGTGCTTGCAACGCAAGCATAAAGACATGTGTTTGATCCCCAAAACCCACATTACAAAAAAAGACAGATGAGGTCTTCATTCCTGAGGAGTTATTGACAGATAATGGATGCTGGAGAGTGGAAGACAACTTCTGCTGTGAGGTAGACACTGATAAACTGCAAGTACTTTGATGAATAATCCCCACCCATGTTCATCAGGAAACACTAAGTGAACTAAGTTGATCACACATACATACAAGAAAAAAAATCAAGTTAGAGGAGGGATTAGTTGGGAAGAAGGGTTTCTGTGACAGGACATAGGTCATGGGAGGGGATAATGACCTAAATGCCTAATATACATGTGTAAAAATTGTCAATAAAAAGGGCTTAAGAGATTTGCAAAGAGTGTTCAATTATTTTCTTTTTTTCTAAAGGAAAAACTAAGAAATTATGTACCAAATTTAAACATAGTGTTTTATTTTATTATAATCATTTTGTGCATATTGTTTTTATGCATAGACTATCATCGTAATTTTTCACTTAAAAAGTCAGATGTTGTGGTACATTTGTATATTAGGAAGTGGACACAGGAAGGTTCCATGGTTTGTGGGCCAGCTAGCCTCACAAAGCTGGTGAGCACCAGGCTTATAAGAGATACTGTTTCAAAAAGAGGTGGATGGTGTTCCTAAAGATAATACCCAAGAGTGTCCTCTGCCCCCTACCCCAACATGTATGCTCATGCACACACACAGTGCTTCTACCTATATACAAATATACATGTACATGCAAAGAAATATAATTGATGATTATATATTTACCTTGTGTCCTGTGACTTTTATGAACTTGCTTATTGATTCTTTTATATCTTAATGGATACCTTATGATTTTGTATGTCCAAATTCATTCATTTGTAAATATAGATTGTTTTTCTTCTCTATGAATCCATTTTTTATGCTATGGACTCAAATGATTATCCTATCATAGCCTCTGAGGTAGCTGGAACCGTAGGCTCTCCCAACACACCCATCCTTCTCTTTGAAGCTTGAAGCATTTTCTTTCTCTTTCTTAACTTATGGCCCTAACTAAACTTTCTACTAGACTGTTGAAAAGAATTTGTAGAAATAAATTACTTTCTTTTTACTCTCCTCACGTTAAATATTCATCTCTTCCATCTATCTAAATTATCCCTTTCTGAGTGACAGAGAGAGAGAGAGAGAGAGAGAGAGAGAGAGAGAGAGAGAGAGAGAGAGAGAGAGAGGGAGAAAACACTTTCCCCCATCAAAAGACTTGACTCCATTTTCTTGATCTCAATGTTAGGTGTATATCACACTTTTACCATTAGGTATAATTGTAGATGTGTATTTCTCATTGACATTCTTTCAGATCAGTTTTTATTTTAAATTAATAGGTTTTATTTGTTTGCAGCAGAGCAAAAAGCCAGGTGTGGTAGTGTATGTCTTTAAATCACAGTACTTGGAAGGCTAAGGTAAGAGGAACACTGTGAGTTTGAGGTTAGCCTGAGCTACAGCAAGAGTTCCAGGTCAGCTTGGGCTAGAGTGAGACCCTATTATATATATAATAAAATACTGAGCTTAAAGTATATATGGTTCATATATATGTCTCCATACATTTTTCTCTATTAACATTTTATGTTAGCATTGAACATTTGTTAAAATTGCTGAGTTAATGTTGATTTGCTCTTGTTAAAGTTCATAGTATACACTAGAGTTCACTGCTTGTGCTACTTTATGGGTTTGATAAAGGGATGGTGTCATGCATGCACAATTAAAGAATATTTCAGAATAATTTCAGTTTCCTAATATCCTGTATTTCTGATACTCATTCCCTCCCCTCCTGAAGCCCTAGCAACTACATTTTAAGTGTCTCTTCGATTTTCCACAGAATGACACATAGTTAAAATCATACAGTCTGTACCCTTTCAGATCAGTTTCTTTCAATTAGTTGTTTATATTTGTGCTCATTTTTCTTGAATTTATAGCTTATTTCGAAATGAATACCAGAAAAATATTTCATTCTATGGCTGCACTACAGTTTATTCATTCAAAAAACAAAGGACATCTTTGCTTCTAAAATTTGACAATTATGACCAAGACTGCTACAAACATGGATATTGAGATTTTCTTTTTTTCTTTTGTACTTTTAAACCTTTTATTGTCAACAACCATACATATATGCAATATAGCATGTTCACTGTCCCCTTCCAATCATCTCTTTTCCCCCACATGCCACTCCACTGAGTCTTTTTCTTCAGCTAGTTCGTCTCTTTTCACACTTCTTATATATATACAAAATGTATTTAAATCATAGTCGTCTTGCCTTCCTCTGTCTTTTCCCCACTGTTCCACTCTCTGACCCTCCCTCCCTCCAATTAATCTTTCAATCATTTATTAAATTGATTATGGATTTTATCGTATTACCCTACTGGGTGCTGGTCATACTCCCATCAGGTTATTCTCCTATATCCTCTCTTCCTGCTCCCCATCCACTGAGGGTCCTCTTCAGTGGGGTCTCTTTCAGAGGAGGAGGTGAAAGCCAACACTACAGCACACTCCTTACCACCCTGTCCATTCCCTCTTCCTCAATGTTCCCTGAGCTGCAGCAGCTGTGTTATAAGACTGCATTGTAGTAAACTCTGCAAAATTTCTGAATTTCTGCTTTGAGGTGTTTTGAGTGTCCTCAGTATCTACTTCCATATATCTGGGGTAGGTTGTCAGGATAGCAGTGAGAGCAGCACTCATGTTTAGATCATCACTTCCTCTGTAATGTCTTATGGGCCCTGGCTGATGGCTGTGCCCCAGCCTAGCTGAGTAACCTTGAACTAAGTCTTAGTAACCTTGAACTAAGTTTTAGAAACAACCAGGGTGTGGGGGCACACACCTTTAATCCTAGCACACCTGTGTTCCCTGAGGCAGAGGTAATAGATGTGCTAATAAGCTTTGCTGCCTGAGTTCCTGTAGCTGTGTTCCTGTTTCCTGAGCCCCCTTTGTAAAAGAGATAAGACAATACAATGCATCCTTGGGTTATATATATTTTGGATATTGAAATAAAGTTTGAGATCTGCTTGGACACTTCTCCTGGCTGCTTGTGATTGTCCAGCCGTCGCGCTCACCTTTCCTCAATGGAGCCAGGTCTCCTGCTGGCCAGAGAGACAGGCTCCCTTAGCAGGGGGCCAGGGACCCATGGGGTAACATCTGGAGAAGCACCCAACAGGCTGATGTGATGGAGGTGGGTTGTGTAATGCTAGGCAGTTGGCTATTCTTTTGTGTTGAATTGATGAATCTTGGTTCCATGGTTTTCACTGCTTTCTGTAAAGTCAAACAGATTCTCCAAGCAAGAGTGATAGCAACATGGATTAAAGGAGATAAGCCTAGACAGTTAATAGACTTTTGGTCGGGTATAGCTATTCTTGGCCAAAGGCCAGTGGAAGGTTTTCTCTGGAGTTTATGGCCTTCTTATCCATGGGATTCCAACTTGGTTATTAATACTGGCTATAAATAAATTCAGATATTGAGATTTCTTGTGGATATGTGTTCAAATCATATGGAACTGTGATCTCTGGTCACAAGGCACAGTTCATCTAATTGTCTTGAAAAGTGGCTGCACCAACAGTGAATAAGTGTGCCTATGGTATCACATCCTTGACAGCCTCCATGCTTCAGGATTTTGCATTTCACCCATTTTAAATAGTGCATGGTGATATCTCCTTGTTTTAATGTGCAATTCCTTGATGACACATGGTGTTGAACTTATTTTTTATATGTTCATTTGCTGTCTGTATATCTTCCTTGATGAGATGCCTGCTCTAGAGCTGTGACTATTTTTAAGTTGAATCCTGTGTTTATTTGTTGTTAAGTTTTAAGAATTTTTTGCATGTACTTTAGCTGCAATTTATTTATCAAATATATATTTTGAAAATACATCCTCTCAGTGTGTGGATACTCTTTTTAGATAATTTACTTTCTACTTAAATTTTCAGTGATTCAGTTTCTCATGCATCAGAAAGGTATGCTACTATAATTCCACAGGGTTTTTTGAGGTTTATATATCAATTGAGACTCATTCCTTCTAACTAAAAATCACTTTGGATATTTAAAGTACTATCATATTTGATTCAGATTAATTATGTGCTTGTGAAATTACTGGAAGTTCCAAAGAGCAAGCCCAAGGCCACCTGTCAGACTTCCAGAAAAGCCTCTAAGAGCAACACTGTATGCTTGGCATCCCAGGAAAGTTGCTAACTCTGCTCCCTTAGGAAGTTGAGGAGTCAAAAGGCAGCCATGGAATCAATATGACAAACATTTACTGGAATCTAAAATTCAGGAGTCTACTGTTGCATGCTACTTTCACTTCCACTTCTGCACCTGTCACTACCTGAGAATTTGGAAACTGAACCCAGGAGCTGTTGCTCCAATTTCCTTTCAATACCTTTTATAAAGCTGAAGACATTGACTTTTCTATCTTGCTCTTTTCAGAAGAAAATATACTGCAAGTCCTAAGAACATGTTCTCTGTTTTAATTCTACCTTCCAAATTTCATAGGCATGCATTTGGTTTGGGGAGCTTACTTATTGAATGTACTGTGCATTGCCAGTGACAAATGTCCTGAGAACCTACTTGTTAATGCCTCAGTGTTTGTTATAATACAAGGTATACTAGAAGATGAGAAAAACTGCTTAGTACTAATAAAATATATCTACCTCATAAATTAAATTAGAAAGCAGGTTATCATTGAAGTGATCAATTTCATGACTATTTTGATGTCAATTACTGGTTTGTCCCCACACCTCACAAGTCTTGTGCTGGTAGTGACAGCCACTATGAGGCCATAAATTAAACGATCACTTTGTGTCTGGAAGACAGTATTCTGAATCATTCTTCCCCATCTTTTTGGCTCTTAACAATATTTTTCTGCCACCTCTTCTGCAGTGTTCCCTGAGCCTTGGAAGATGTGAAGTACATTTTGGCAAATGTATCCTTTCATCTTTATAGTTTGTGCTGTCATAGGCATTAGCATGCACAGTAGATGCCAGAAGAAGTGTAGAAATTAATGAGGGTAGGTGCTCTCACAAAGTAGTGCTGAAGGAAATTTGCAGAATGGAGGGAGGAGCTTTCCTAGAGCAGATAACTACTGTTTCAGAGGGTCACAGAACATAGCCAAATGGTTTAACAGGGGAGGCATTGGTGAAAAGAGAAAGGTGTGTCAGGCTCTGTGAGTAAAGGGGAAACCCCACTTCTTGCCTGCTTCCATTTACACAGGGCCATGATACTATCCCTGCCAGTGGCAGAACAAGTCAGGACATTTCTAGACTAATCCTGTAAGGCTGTTTCCTGTATAGTTTTCCATGCATTTTTCTTGACTCCCTTTCCTTTCTCTTCCTTCTTCTGTGATATGGATGCATGTTGACTATTGAACTGAATACCATGCAAATGTGCGGCTCTTAGACTCAGCCCACAAATGACTCTCACATGAAGCTGAAGATGGAGACCCTGAACTTGGAGCAGTACCTCTCAAAGGGTTCATAGAGAATGAGGCCTTCCAGAAAAAAGATGAATTAAGTTACTGCTTTCTTTTATTCTTGCAAAACTTCCATTTAGCTAGCACCATTCAAGATGTATGGAGGAGATGGTTGAGTTCCCAGTTGTAGCAGATGCCCATGGGCATTATAGCTTGCATCTCTTGTGAACCCTGGTAGAGAAGGGCTGCCCAAGAAGCCATTGCAACCACTAGGTAGAGACTTGGAAGTATTAATGACTGTGAGGCACCAAAGAACCCCCGAGGAGTAGAGTGAGAAATCACCATCTGTTCAATCTGGATGCATTTTTTTCTGTCGCTTGACCAACACAAACAACAAATGCCACCTTGGTGCAGCTACAGAAGTTACAGGGGAAACAGTGAAAGCATGCAATTTATTCCAGTTTGAATAATGAATGTTTATTTGGGGTTAGGTAGTGTGGAGGAAGAAGGGAGCATGGTTATTATTGAGGCTGTATAGTGCACAGTATCACAAGCCTATATACAACCCTTTCAGGCAATTCTTACCTGGAAGTAATGGGGTTCTACTTGTTCTAAGAATTCTTCATTGACAGTCAGTTTAACAATATACAAACTTTGTCATATTGCTCTCAAGCAAATGTTACATTATGAGATGAAACCAGTGCTCAGATGGAATTACCAAACCTGAGAAAGGTTAACACACACATACACACAAACACACACATGCACACACATGCACAGTCACACACACACATGAGAACACATGCACACACATATGCACACACGCACACATGCACACATACACATGCACACACACTCACACACATGCACACTAGAAATGCATACACACATGCATGTGCACACTCACACACAACACACGCACACAGTTTGCTCCAGTGATAAAGTAGGATAAATGGAACCAGGATAAATGAAAGCCAGGGGAAGCTTTTTCTCACCTTGATGGATAAAGACAATATTTGTTGCTCATTTACACTGACTGCTAAAAGACTTGGAAATTTTCAAAGAAAGCAGCCAGGAAGCCAGTGCTTAAGCAAACATGTTTTTAGATTTTATTTTCTATGCTGTTACACAATTAGTGTATCAGCTTACTCAACTGAGCCAAGCAACAGAACAATACAATAAGGACTAGTACGCCTAGGGCATCAGCAACTTCCCTTGCTGTGTGTAGCTGCCTTTCCACCTCCTGTGGGTGTTCACTCAGCTAGGAATACTTGTGTGAAAATCAGCAATGCAGGGGGACTCATCTTCACACACACCTCTGAGCATAAAGGCACTTCAACAGGACTGCAAGTGCTTGGTTTTGCTTGGCTTGGGCTTTAGGGATCAATTTATTTTG
Source organism: Zapus hudsonius (assembly GCA_004024765.1). Taxonomy (NCBI): domain Eukaryota; kingdom Metazoa; phylum Chordata; class Mammalia; order Rodentia; family Dipodidae; genus Zapus; species Zapus hudsonius. The sequence goes on from PVHP010003319.1 coordinate 77,626, forward strand.
GAGGTCTGAAAAGTGGAGAGGATATTATTCTACAGATGAGTATATATAGTGTACAGTTTCTCAAGCTTATGATCTTTTCTTGGGCTGAAAGAAAGGAAAAAAAGTACTTTGGGAAATACTAGCATACTTTCTTCTAGAAAGCTTAATGACTGTCCATTAAAGACCTTATGGACCAGAAGCCAAGTTTGCCTATGTGTTTGTCTGGTGATGAGAAGTGGGAAGAAGATGATTCATTCTGAGGATGGTATTGACCACTTTAAAAAAGAAGCCCAACTGTATTTGGCTGACTGTCCAACATCAACTGCACCTGTTTCCCCTGAAACAGCTATTTTTCTTCTTCTATCCTGTTCATGAACCTGGCTATGGGTGGCTCCTCTGTTTTAGGAAGTCTCAATTCTGTGTTTTCTACCTCTGGAACAGGATGGGATAAGGAGGAAAGACTCACAAGGTGCTATTCATGGCTACGATAGGACCATGGTCTTTTCAAAGATCTATCAGTAATGAGGTCTGGGAGGAAGGCAGGGAGAAGTTCCTCAACAGATCTATGTCTCTGTCAGGCATCACATGGCCACTGGGATTCCAGAAAAGTTTGCAAAATGGATGATGACATATACAGGAAGCTGATCACTGTACTTCATAAAAGGAGGTATGAGATTATTAACTCTTTAAGCAGTCAAGCTTTTTAAAGGAATACTTTCATAAAATGTTATTTTTGCCTGTTTAATGATTGCTATCATTTACAGACATATAAAGTCTCTCTCAGTTTCATAGCTAAGAAATAAATGTGTAAAGTTTCCATTAACCCTCAAACAGAAGCATGCCCAAAGAAAAGTGGACAACTTTGGTGACAAATATGGATTTTAGAGACAAACATTCTAAGTTTAGAGCTCTGTCCTGTCAAGTAGCCATGCACCTGTGCAAGCCTTGTAATCTTTCTGCATCTCAGACTTCTTATCTGTGAATATCACATAACATTTATGAATTTACATAGGTGTATTTATGTTAAGGTTGTCATAAGAATCTATATAAATGAGATTTGAAAAATGCTTATAACTATATCTGGTTCATCTATTTGCTATTGGTTATTTGATTTAAAAATATTTTTAAAACTCTTTTATTTATTTGAGAGCAGAAAGAGAGAGTATAGGCATACCAAGGCCTTCTGCCATGCAGACACATTCCAGAATCATGTGCCACCTTGGGCATCTGGCTTTAAGTGGGTACTAGGGAATCAAACTTGAGCTAACAAGCTTTATAAACAAGTGCCTTTAAACCACTTTACACCTCCTCATCCTGATAAAAACCTTCTTGATATCTCACCCATCCTAATAGGAATATATGTTTTAAAAAACTTTGGATAGAACCTATATCTTATGAAGCTTTTGAACCTATAGTGGAATAAATTCTGTATTAAAGGGAATATAAAAAATTCTCTTTTTACTCCATTAATTTTTTTTTACTTTCTTTTAAAATTTATTGTTCAAAATGAGTTACAACATTTAGTGGGCAAACAATGACTTGTTATCCACAATTCCCCGCTGCCCTCCCCTCCCACCTCCACTGGATAACCTCCTCCATGGGTCATCTGGATCAGTCCTTGTGACAAGGGACCATGGATAGCCTAGTATTCAGCCAGGTTCTCCTGGCCCTAGTATGTTGTTACTGAGGGGTGCCATGCCTCTGGATAGTCTCCCCCACCACGGATCTCACAATCTTTCCACCCCCTCTTCCGCATAGTTCCCTGAGTCATGGTGGATGAGTATTAAGGCTGCTTTAATGCTGTGAGTTTAGGGGACTTTGTATAGAAAATCGTTGGTTACTGTCTCACTGGCTTATCCTGTGTTGATTGAATGGCTGTGGCTGTGGGTCCCTTGTTCATCCCGTCATTCTCTGCAGGGTTCCATTTGGATCCTCCACGATATGACTGTGGTGGCTCCTCTCTTGCCAGAATCGCAGCTATTGGCCTACGGTCGGTTAGTAGGGTTTGATTGGCCCCAGCTCTCTCGCTGCATCCTGAAAAATACAAACACAATCTCCCTCAGAGAGTGAGATCAGTGTAGGTTAACAAATATACACAATTCTGGATTACCTAGATTCTATTTTTAGTAGCCTCCCTGTCACT
>PVHP010003320.1:0-79646 GCA_004024765.1 Zapus hudsonius
CCTCTCCTCTCCTCTCCTCTCCTCTCCTCTCCTCTCCTGTTACATACAGAAGCTAACATCACATACATTGCCAATGTCTCTTATACACAACTGTAACACATATATATTCAAGGATCAGGTATTACTCGGGAAGAACATGGGCTACATTCTAACAAGCTTTGACTGGCTTCGCTGAACTTGGTAGACACTGTTTTGTTTAATATGTTGCTTTCATCTTACATATCAATAGCCATAGCATTCTTCCTGACATTATTTAATGTGGATATTTGTAAGTGTCTAGGGCTCTCTCACCGTCCTCCTTTCTTCCTGCTCCTACCTGGTCACATCTAGACTACGTCTGTTTTTAAAATTGAGGATACTTTCAGTCTGAAAAGGAGAAAAGCCACCTCCCCTAACCCCTACCAGAACACATCATCCAAAGCCTCTCCTTCAACAGACACTTTTCCTCCTTGGTCCACAAAACCTTCCCTCTGGTTCTCTCTTGCTTTCTAGTTCTCTTCCTGGTGTGAACACCCCCTTCTTCCTCCCTTCTTTTTGTCTCTATCTCCCACTCTATTTTCCTCTTTACTTCTCCACTTTTCTCTCTAACCTGTTACAATAAAGTCTTAAACTCAAGAAACAAAACAAAACAAAACAAAAAAACCCACAACTGTCTTGGTGCCTTTATCCCAACTTCCATATCTAACAGTACTGTGCTGATAATTCCCTTTCATTGTTTTCAGTGATCTTGTATGGCTCTGAGTAAAGAACGTTGATTTTGGCTCAAATGCTATGATTTAATAAAAATAAGGTTGAATTAAAAATTAATAAAATCACAGCATGAGGGGAAGTTTCTGTCAGTAAACAGAAGCAAGAACTGAGTCTTCATTATCTTTGTGTGGGCCTATATCTGGATCCTTTTTTCAATGTGACATTAAATCACAGTGACCACTTCTCTTTATATTTTGGACTTACCATATCTAGACATTTTTTTTTCTTTCTTACTTTAAGGATTTGTTTGCAGGTGAATTGTTGGAAAGCAATTCTCTGTGCTGAGCACAAAGTGTCCCCCAGAGTAAGAAAACCGCTGGCTCATTGAAAGCCCAGGTGAGCCAGGGCAGGTAATCAAGAGCCCAGCAGGATGCAGGAGAGTGGAGGCCAAAGCAACTAATGAGGCGAGTTGACTAGGGGGATGGGCCTCCTGGGTTGGTGGGGAAGGAAATGGGCTCTTAGTTCACAGAAAAGAAGGAAATGATGTTGAGAGAGAAAGCCCACTAAGGGATTTTCCTTGGGAAGAAGATTGTAGATAAAGGACAAAAATATTTTTGCTACAGTGTGTTGCTCAGAAAATCAGGGAAACAGGGGAGACTTGTCAAGTCCAGTTATAAAAATGTTAACATCAGAAATAGAACTTGAACTGAGAGCAGAAGATCCACCATGATTTCCCCAGTGCCAGGTTCCTTGTCAGGAAGGAGATGGAAAGAGTCCATTTCATCGTCTGAAATTATTTTATAGCAAATCTGTCTTTCTTTAAATAAGCCAGACTCCTTTTTACCTAACTGCTTAAGTCTGTCCCTTGTGGTGCATGTTCTTGACAGTAATGCCTTGTAGCTGTATAATGCCTTTACTTACAGGGCAAGTCCCCATGCATTATAACAATTATTGCATAAGAAAGAATAACCCAGATCTCTGAGGAGCTATTTAGGATAATACAGCATTAGCTCTTGAGCCAAAGATGCAAGTTCAAGTCAAGAAATCAAAGTTTAAGTCTGTGAGTGAGCAATAGAGGTAGAGATGAAAGTGCAAGGATTTTAGTTTCTGAAAGTGTTCATGAGGTTTCCAAAAATGGGTGTGGACTTTGTGGTACTTCATTCCATTGGAAGTTGGGATTATCTTTGCCTTTCTCAAAGGGACTTCTGATTCTCTGTTACACTGACTGGGGCATTATAAATAAAAAGAACAATGCTAAATGTCCTACAAAGATCTTAACATAAAAGGCTTAGTCTTTAGGTTGGCATTTTTGGAAGATGGTGGGAAGTTTGAGAGTTGAGGTAAAGTGAGAGGTCATAGGTCATCTGGGTCATGCTCTTGAAAGTCATTGTAGGAACTGAGTCTCTTTCTATTTTTTTCCTTTTGTCTTGTCTTTCCTTCCTCTATGACATATAAAATCAGTATAAAATCATATATAACACTAGAGTTCCCATTGCAGGCAAGTGTTCGAAATTTGTAGATGATAATAATTTGTGATGGTGAACAAATACTTTGCCCTTTTAAATGTATCTTAATGATGTAGTGGCCCAGAATCAATGTCCTTAAACCTGAGTAGGTGTTTGTATTAGTCAGGATTCTCTAGAGGAAACAGTATTGATAGAATGGATTTTAGTAAAAGGGAATTTATAGGGGTAGCTTAAGACAGTCCAACAATAGCAGTCTGCAGGCCCACAGGTGAAGAAACCAGTAGCTGTTCAGTCCATGTAGCTGGAGGTCTCAGCAGTCCCAATCCAGCCCAAAAGGCCTGATGGCTCCCTGGGGAGCGACTGTTCTTCAGTCCATGATGTGAGGCCGAGAAAACTGGGTTCCGTTGTCCAGGAAGGGTAGGAGAGCAGGATGTGAGTGCAAGTCACAAACAAGCACCAGCAGCCAACAGGCAGGGAGTCAAGGAGAGAATTTCTTCCCCTTTATATAGCCTTAGGGTGGGGTCTTGAAACCTTTTCCCAGACTTAGTGGCTTCCTGAGTCTCTGGAATTTCCTTCCCATACTGTCCCCACAGGAAAGGATGTTTAATTCTAGCTTCTTTGAGCTTCTTTACATCCTGCCCCCTACTGAGAGGCTGCCTTCCTGTAAACATCCTCAGCAACCTACCCAAGGTAATTAAAAAGATCAAGTTGACAACAAAACCTAACCATCACAGCGTTACAGTCATCTGTGGTGTTTGGTTAAGAAAAGATGGCTGTCTCCCCGCCCCCTAAGAATAAGAATTTATGATATTGGCTCTGTAATAGTCAACTTTCTCATTGCTGTGACAAAGAACTCAACCAAAAGGCAGTGTTTGGAAGGAAAGGGTTTATTTTGGCTTATAGACTTGAGGAGAAGCTCCATGATGGCAGGGAAAATGATGGCATAAGCAGAGGGTGGATATCACCACTGCTATAGCACTACAGAAAGGTGTGCCAAAAAATAGCAAGGGGAAGTTGGCTATAACCCCCCATAAGCTCACCCCCACGAACACATCTCCAACAAGGTTCTGATTCCAAAACTGTCATCAGCTGGGATCAAGCATTTAAAATACATTTAAGTTTATGGGGGTACCTGAATCAAAACACTACCATCTGTCTCTGGCCCTCAACCCCATAAAATGATAACAATACATGTAAAATGCAATGCACCTAGCCCAGCTACAAAAGTCCACATAGTTCTTATCACAATGATGTTCAAACATCCCCATAGGGTCTTTCAACTGAACCATAATACCAAAAACAAAACAAAAAACAAACAAACAGCAACAAAAACAACCATAATGGCACAGAACAAATTCACTGTAAAAGATATAGCATTGGGCATAGCAAGGACAGATTGAACCAATTCATGATTTAAAATAAACAGGCCTACATCAAACTAACTCCAAATCCAACAACTCTAACTAATATCTGGAGTTCCAATTTTGCCCCTCCAGCTGGGCTACTCACAATCCAGGAAAACTTTATCCAGTCCTGGCAGCTCTCCTTGGAAGCCATCCCATAGTTCTATCATTTCACTGGGTCTCCACTGCCACCCATGGTTCATCCTCATGGCTCCATTGGGCTTTCACACAGGGAATCTAATATTTCTGCTTCACACTGCCTATGGCCATTTCCAAATAACAAAACCATGTTGTACTCCATAATACCAGTTGCGGCATCCACTTGTTAACCCAGGAGAAACAAGCCAATTTTGAAGAGCAGGAAAACTTAAACATTCAGGCCTCTTACCTCAAAAGAGTCTGCATTCTTCGTGATGTCCCAATGCAAATCACCTGGCCCAATCTCAATGGTTGTCATCTCTCAACAATTGCAGCTGAACGGGCAGCAGTTTCAGCCCAAAGATCTCCTTTCTTTCTGTGTCATCTCCATCTGCTCACACCAGTCCATTTTTCACACAAAGCAACTCTGCTCAAGTTCTCAGGACAGAGACAGGCAGAACTTATCGAACCTCTGGCACAAAATTCCTCCAGACCAGTCCCAACATAGTTCTTTCTCACCCTCGTAAGCAAAACCTCACAGTCCATAGTTCTTACTGCATTCAGGTCTTTCAACTCTGACCAGAATGGTCCATGAAGCTGTACTTATAGCACTGCAAGGCATCTCTTAGTCCCAGGTTTCAAATCCTTCCATATTCCTACTGTAAATCAGTCCCAAAAGGCAAAAAGCCACAGAATTGGGGTTCTAGTAGCAGCAATCAATCTCATTCTCTGGAATCAATACTTTTGTAGTCAACTTTCTCATTGCTGTGACAAAGAACCCAACCGAAAGTCAACTTTTGGAAGGAATGAGTTTATTTTGGAAGCAATGGGCTTATAGACCTGAGGGGAAGCTCCATCATGGCAGGGAAAACAACTGTTTGAGCAGAGAGGTGGACATCACCTCTGCCACAGCACTGCAAACAGTGGCAGGAAGGTGTGCCAAACACTGGCAAGGGGAAGCCAGCTATATCCCCCATAAGCCTGTCCCAACAACACCCCCCCAATAAGAGTCCAATTCCAAAACTGTCATCAGCTGGAGAACAAGCATTCAGAAGACATTATGTTTATGGGGGTCCCTGAATCAAACCACTACATGCTCCAGCAGAGAATTTGAGATTTTATATTTATAACAAATTTCCAAGTGCCAATTCAAGGTCCTTCCAACACCCATATTGAAAATAGCATTTCTGGCTTTAGTGGTTTTTGTTAGTTTCTTTCTTGTATTTCTTCTCTGTAGTCAAAGTGGAGAACCACTTACAAAAGCTATCTTGGTTAACAGCTGAGAAATATTTTATTTGGCTAGCCCCAATTACGGTTTGGTTCCTGGCTTCCCACGGTGTTAAAAAGGAAATGCATGACAGTGAGATGCTCTGTATCTATCGGGTAGAGAAGGAGGGTTGAAAAGACACCTTTAGGATAGAAAGAGGAAGTTATGCAATATTTACACACCCTCACAGAGCAGCAAAAGTTAGTCTGAGAGTAGAGAGAGATTCATTGATTAATTCACCTGAGAGTTGTAGCTAGATCAAGTGTAATTGCTTGCATTTCTGCCAGAGCTCAGAGCAACTTTCCCTTTGAAAATGACACTTCGTGTTTCCATCTCCGCATTCCTTGTTGTAGAATTTGATTAAATAAAAGCTAATTTTCATTGACAACTTACCTTGTCTCCTATCCACACATACAACTATTTATAGCAGTTATATGTTCCTATTACATTTTCCCTTTTGAATAGATTGTTTCTCTCCAACAAGTAGTATGAGAGCATGAGAAAACTTTTACAATGTAATGCCACATACAGGAAAACTTCACTCATGTACATCAAATACTCAAGTGCCTCCCACAGCTGATTTGTAAGGTTTTCTACGTCGCATTTTAAAATATTCACATGTTACTACTATAACGAGGAAGTAAAGGTATTTACTTACTAAAATGAGTCAACATTGGGGTTTTTCTCTTATTTTTTAAACTGGAAAATCAGTGGAAACATATAGGTAAGAAGATGCATACTTACAAAATTTGAAGTTTATTTCTAAGAGACCCACATTTACTGGTTGTTGTAGTTAACTTGTCATTGCTGTGCAGAAAAGAACCCAACCAAAAGCAACTTGTGGAAGGAATTGGTTTATTTCGGAATACAGATTTGAGGGAAACTCTATCCTGGCAGGGAAAAGGATGGCATGAGCAGAGGGTGAACATCACCTCTGCCCTACAGCACTATAAACAGTGGCAGGAAGGTGTGCCAAAATGACAAAGGGAGGCAGGCTCTGTCTTCCATAAGCCCACCACCACCAACACACCTTTAACAAGGTTCCAATTCTAACACTGCCATGAGCTGGGGATCAAGCATTCAGAACACTTTAAGTTTATGGGGGACACCTGAATCAAACTACTACACTGGTTTTACTCAAAGTGATAAAATAGTGCCCAATTTGTAGGTTTCTTATATTAAAAAAAAAGAAAAGAAAATAAATTGGACTTAATGAGTCTCCCCTTGATGAAAAAAGGAATTCCATTTTTGCAGATAGAAAACAACTTTTTGGTTTGTTTGTTTTTTGAGGTAGGGTCTCACTCTAACCCAGGCTGACCTGGAATTCACTAAGTAGTCTCAAGAGTGGCCTGGAACTCATGGGGATTCACTTACCTCTGCCTCCCAAATTCAGTGCTGGGATTAAAGGCCCATCACCATGCCTGGTCAAAAACAACTTTTATTGGATTTGCAAATGAAAACTCTAGAATTAACAATTATTTCCCTTTGGGTGGGCATTTTCCTTAAACCAATTTGGGTCAAAAGCCCCAGAGGTCTACTCTCTGAGATTCACTCACTTCCTGGTCACACTAGATCAGCAATTCTCAATGTGTGCTTGAGAATTTAACAGCAGCACCAAAGATCACCTGGGCACTTTTTTTTATTTGTGCAACTTCAGATTCACCCCAGACCTACTGAGCCAAACCCTTAGGGGCCTGGGCCTGATGTTTAAGTCTAACAAGCTGTCCAGGGGTTACTGATCTCTGCTGGAACCTGAGAATTGCTCCTCTAATCAGTACATGCCTGCTGTTTGTCTACAGTAAGCTGCCTGGAACCCAACAGGAGCTACACTTCAAATGGTAGTGCCAACTAAGCATCTGGTTGGTTTGCTTTGATGGAACAGCAGTCTCTTCTCCGGCACCCTCTGTTTCAGGGTATCACTGCTGCCATTGTAATATAGTAGCAGCTGTAGCTTATTTAGGCCCATTATTCACGCATTAATGAGGATCCTGGACCACCTATCCCCCAGAGCTCAAGCTACTGCCCCAGGGTATCCTCCAGGCTGGTTGGCCAACCACAGATATAAGGACAACAGGGAACAGAGCCAATCAGGTAGTGTCATGTGTCTCTGGAACAATCCTTGAGGTCCACTGGCAGGTAGGCATCTGTGACTCTCTTCTGCCCTATTTTGAGACCAGTTCTCTCCCCAGTGATTATCAAAGGGAATTGCTTTCTTCAGAGTATCCCTAGGATGGATTTCTGTGTTCAAACTTGACAGCCTAGAAGCTTCCTTCCAATAGGCCTCACCAGATGAACCCTGCTCTTTGTGGGCTAGATTCCACACTCCACAAAGGCACGGTTCATGCATTGTTAACTCATTTTGACTGCCCTGCACATACCTTGGGATATAGCAGTGCTCGCTATGAATTTTGCTGAGTGAATAAATACATATTGGCTCCACAGAATGAAGAGGCAGATGATCAAATAAAAGAATGAAGGGATGAGGGGTTCCTATAGCAACTTATCTTTGGGCTTTTAGCTGATATAAAGGTTTCTAAGCAATTGGAATTGTCATTTCAGTTGAAGTCTGATCTTCATTAAACTTATATCTATTTCAGGGATAGGATCAGTTTGTGAGTGGATTTTCATTGTAAGTATATGAATTACCTGAAAAAAAAAAAGATTACCAAGCAAGTCTACTTTCTTTTTTTTTACCACTAGCAAAATACTGCTGATTGTACCCAGACCCACCTATTGGCTATATGGCATCAGGGGAGGCATAAAGTCAGGGTATTCAATCAAATAGTACCCCCAAACACTAAATAATTAAGAAAGAAAATCCTCTGACAAAAACAAATGAACTCTAAAAGTACTTTGAAATTATTTGGAAGTTGTGATTATTGCACTATGGATCTAGAGGTGCTTCTCTCTGTTCTTAAGTCCTTGAAGGAAAGATATCAGTTGTGAGAAGCAGTTTAAGCATAAGTGTATATAATTTTATTGAGTGAAGAAATGCATAAGTTCCATAGGGAGGTTGGCCTGGGCTGCCTTGAAACTGAGTGGGGGTGGGATGGAGGGTGGGGAAATGGGCAGCACAGTGGGTTCTGTGTTATGGAAGTCTCTGTGACTATTTATAAAGTAGGTGGTGTATGCATGGACTAAGGTGACCCTTTTCCATTTCCAAATCCTGGTGGACCAGATCCCGCTTCCAGAATATTTCCTCCCATGATCATCTAGCAAAGCTCTTAGCAGTAAGGCAAAAACCAAAAGGTAAGTGACATTATAAAATGTCAGGTCTTTTGACTATGCAGACCCTCCAGAGAACAGGCGCAGCGACTGCATAAGTAACCCGACACTGTAGTCTTTGATATAGAAAGAATAAAATGTGCCTTCAAGGGTGTTTAATCAAAAAGGAGTTTTCATCAGGGGACATGACTCCAAGATCCAGCTACAGTTTTACTTGGTTGTCTCCTACTTAACTCCATTCTGTGACTGGTCAGGGTCCATGACTAATCTCATGGCTAGCTATCAGTTAAGAAATTCTTTAAAAAATTGAGATATGTTCCATCAATTCCAGCTTTCTTTAGGACTTTCATCATGAAGGCATGTTAGACTTAGTTGAATACCTTTCTAGCATTAGTTGAGATGCTATATTTATTGGTTTACATATGCTGAGCCAACCTTGCATCCCTGATATGAATGCCACTTGGTCATGATGGATAATTATGTGTTCTTGAAGTCAGTTTGCAATAATATTATAGATAAGTTTGCATCTGTGTTCATCAGGGAAATTGATCTGTAGTTTCCGTTTTTAATTGTGCCTTCCTTTATCGATTTCAAATCAGGCAATACTGGCTTCTTAGAATGAATTTGCTAGGACACATTCCCTTTTTATATTCCAAAACGCCTTGAGAAAGTTGGTATTAGGTCACCTCTAAAATTTTGATAGAATTCCACAGTGAATTCATCTGGTCTTGGGCCGTGTGTGTGTGTGTGTGTGTGTGTGTGTGTGTGTGTGTGTGTGTGTGTGTATGAAGAATTTTAATTAGAGCTTCTTCTACCCCATTGCTTATAATGGGTCTAAATTTATAATGGGTTTAAGTTAGTAATGCAATCCACTTTTAACTTTGGGATGTTATTTGCATTTAGAAATTTGTCCATTTCTTCTAGGTTTTCCAAATTTTCTCAATAGAAATTTTCAATGTATTCTCTAATGATGTTTTGGAGTTTTTGTCTCTAATTTTGTTAACTTGGGTCTTCTGTTTTTTTATTAGTTTGACTAAGGGATTATCAATCTTTTATCAAAAAAATCTTCATTTGATTAATTTTGGGTATTATCCTTTTAACATCTATTTCATTAATTTCTGATGCAATTTTCATTATGTCTTGCCATCTACTGGTCTTGGTATTGGCTTGTTGTTGTTTTTATAAAGACTTGAGGTGGATTATTAAGCTATTTGAGATCTTCCCTGTTTCTTAATATGGGTGTATAAAGCTGTAGTCTTAGCTCTTAGGACCTGATAGGTTCTATTACGGTTTTTATTTGTTTCCAAGAAATTTTTAAATTCTTCTTGATTTCTTTCCTGGCCTGTGGGTCAGTCTCCAAGAATATGTGTAGTTTCTCTATTCTATCTTTTTACATTAAAAAAAAAAACATGTCTTTTACTTGGCATGTAGAGATTTAGGTATTATTCCTTCTTGTATTTTCAAATATCATTTGTTTTCGTTGATTTACACCCTCCTAGAATTCTCCCTCCTCTCTCCTTCCTTCCTCTTCCCCCATTTCCCTTCCTTCCAAAAGCCTTCTCCTTTTTCCACATGTCACGTGATCTTTTTACCCTTCTCTCACCCTTCCTGATCATCTCTTCATACTCCCTCATGGTTGCCATTCTATCTTTATAAGTTCTCCTCACTGTTGCCACCTTACGTTTGAATTTATGCATTTATAAGTCAGGATCCATGTTTCAGAGATAATGTGCAGTTTTGATCTTTCTGAATTTGGGTAACTTCACTAAATATAAGTCTTTTTAATTTATAATTTTATTCCACTGTGATCTGATAGGCTACAAGAAATTGCCTTAGTATTTTTATATTTGTTAAGGTTTGTTTTGTGGCCTATTTATTATATGATCAATTTTGGAGAAACTTTCATGAGCTGCAAAGAAAAATGTGTATTTTCTATCTCGTGGCTGGAATTCTCTGTGCTTATCTCTTTGGGCCAGTTAATCAATGGTGTGGTTTAGGTCTGAAGTTTCTTTGCTGATTTTGTCAAGATGACCTATCTAAGTATGTGAGTGTCGAAGTCTCCCACTGCTATTGTGGCTGTATTTATCTGTGTTTTCTTAAAGTTCTTTAAGTGTTTGTAAAGTTGAAGCTCCAAAATTTGGTGCATAAGTGTGACCGACTGTAATACCTTCATGGTGAATTGTTAACTTTATGAAAATTAGATGTCCCATGTTGTCTTGTTCAGTTAGTTTTGCTTTTGAAGTCTACTTTGTCTATATAAGGATGGCCACTCCTGCTTGTTTACAGCTTCCATTTGCTTGGTACTCAGTTAATGAATATCTTTCTCCAACCAGTGATGCTCCGCTGCGTGAAGGACCCCCTTCTCCTCGCTCCAATACTCACGTCTAGATCCTACCTCAGGATGGGATGTTTGGTATTTTCCATGTTGCTGAATTTCTTCTTTTATAACTTAGTATCATTGGAATGGTCCAACAGTACTTGCCCTGGAGTGGTTAGAGCAGGGAAATCTGAGGTCATCCTTAAAACATTGCTAATTCTTCAGCAACATGCAGAGAGGCTCTGTTGCTCTTTCCTTGTAGCTCTCTAAAAGAACCATGAGGGGAAAGCCTTGACTCTTGAGGCTTTATGACATAATAGCAAGGTTTTCTTTTTCCTTCATTGATGAACTTCTCTCTTGGATCTAGCCACTAACTTATTGAAAAGTACCAAGTAATCTTTTCTTTCCGATTGTCAGAATGAATAAAGAACTCAGTTGACATGGACCTGTGGGGATAGAGCTCTATCTATGGGTGGAGATGAATTGAACCTGAAGAGAAAATGCATCCAATTCAACTATGAACAGACACAAGTTCCCAGGGTCTAATTGCCACACCTGCAAACACCTTCCTCAAGGAACAAATGACAGAATTATCAACAGTACAATGCAGAAGGCCCAACACAATAAATTATCATTTTGCCTACAGTCACAGTAGCCTAGTACGCATGCTCATTCCCTTTTTGTCAAAAAATACACATAGTACGGTTAAGCCAGATAGTGATGAAAGGCTTATGAAAAAATCAATAGTTTTTCCCCTCATTCCTTCAAAGCCCGTTCTCCTTTCTCAAAGCAGCCTCTTCCATAATAGCTACCTTGTTTTCTGCTTATTTTCCGTTTATATTTCAACACATGTTCTTCCATTCCTATTTCTGTTTCATGAAGCCTAGAATCTGCTTTTCTCCATATAAATCATCACCAACACCACCATTAGAATCCTCAGTAACCCTTCCATTGACTAGCAAAGAGTTTGGTTGAAAGAATGGCTGACAGTTTGATATTGAGCCAATTATTATTCGGTGAGAATGTATAATTTCTTGTGCAACTGTATTTGTCCCTAGAATCAACAACCACCTTATCTATTTAAGTATGCTTATTTTCTATGCACCTAAGCTTATTTGATTTTTCAAACAGTTTTAGAGTTCTCCAGTACTTGAAAAATCCCATTTTCCAAAATCTCAGAGATGACATTTCTTCTTGCTTTCCTGTGAAGATCTCCATACATCTCCATCCACCTCTTGCAGCTGAAACTGGTGGTTCTCGAGTCATTCTGTAAGCTGTGATATTAGCTTCTGTTATCCACATCCCTATGTGAGTCACCAATCTTCTTATCTGGTTTCGTCCCTTATCATTTGAAGCCATCTTCTGAAACTTTGCTATGAAGCATCAGATGCAGGCCAGCATGGTTGGCATTACCTGGGAGTCCATGAGAACTGTGTGCACTCTGCCTGCAACACACTGAATGATAACTTAGAGTTAAAGTGTTTCCTGGGTGATTTGTTATACATGAGAAACTGAAAAGCAATGCTGAAGAGCTATTTGGGAAAGATAAATGCCTTGTTTAGAAATTATTTTCCCTCAGAATTTTGGAGACACTACTCTTACCTGGTATTCTAAGCTGCTGTTGAGAAAAATCTAGCCCCTTTCTCGATCCAAAATCTTGGTGTGCTCTATGTCTCTTCGTGTATGTGTTGAACTATCCGTGTGTATGCTTAATTGCCCTCAGTATTGTGCTAGTCAGCTTTGTAACACTGTAGCACAATATGTAAGATAATCAACTATAAAAACAGAAAATAGTTTATTTGGCTCAGAACTTTGGAAGTACCTAGGGTCTCTTGGAACTTTTGCTTCTGGCTGGTGGTAAGGGAATACACTATGGCAGGAGCTCACGAGAAAGGAGGCTGCTCACCTATGTCATCTCAAAAGGGTAAGAGAGAGAGGAGGTCACGTCAGATCTATGGGTGTCCCGTCAAAGCTATGTTGCAGGCTATTCTGCTGAGTCCCCTAAATTCTCATAGGCAGGATATGAATTAGGTGGATTAATAGCATGCCTGATAGAATTCCATAAGCAAGATGGAGGGAGGACCCTGAAGTCTTTTCTGTAGGTATCCCAGAATTAATTTCTCTTCTCTTGGCTTCAAGTGTCATTCCTAATATTTTCCAAATTGATGCACATTATAGGCTCTTTCTTCTGGATTGATCCAGAGAATAATAATTCTTACATCAGAGTGGGATGAAATTTAAGGAAATCATCCTGGATGCCTAGTACCTGGGAAGGTGTGTGAAGAGTGTCTCAGTGCTGAGACTTTAAACCAGTGTGGGTGTGGTCAGCCTAGCCCATCATCCCTCACTGCTGTGACACCTGTGTTTACAAAGGAACAGCAGAGTTCAGGGAAGGGTGGGGAAAACTGCCATTTCTTCATGGGGTTCTCCTTGTGCTGGTACTGAGCTAAACTTCCCATTATTCTAACTAAGTTTAACTAGTCAGTTGTAACTTGCTCTTCCAAAGTGATTACCCTTTTAAATTTCTTTGGGGATCATTTAACAGGGTTTGGAGAGAAATGAAAGATAAATGCATATGATTAATGTGCTATGTTAAACCATACAGTAACAATAGAATCTTCTTTAGTAATTATTATTATTCATTCATGCATTTAGAAATAATAATGCTGAATGGTCCTGACTAAGCACAGTAAATTTAAAGAACACAGAAATACAACATTTTTTTTTGCTTGCTTGTTTATTTATTTTAAAGTAGAAACACTCAAGTAC
Organism: Zapus hudsonius; assembly: GCA_004024765.1. Lineage (NCBI taxonomy): Eukaryota > Metazoa > Chordata > Mammalia > Rodentia > Dipodidae > Zapus > Zapus hudsonius. The sequence continues at coordinate 13,276 of PVHP010003320.1, forward strand.
AGAGAAAAGTTGGAGGAGGCATCAACACCATTTTAGAATCTGGAAACAAACTGGAAGCCATTAGCTAATGTACTTTTATGAGAAAATTGAAACCTAGGCTGATGGTGAGCACAAGAAAGAACCAGAGCAGTCTTATTTTTATCTCTGAATCTTTGATTCTAAACGTAGTGACCCCAGCCAGGTTAGAAAGTGTAAGTGTAGTTTACCCAGAAAACACTAGTATCGAAGGGACGTGACTATAACAACACTGTAACAACAATGCAGTTGTTATTAATCATAGCTGTTGACTTTAACAAATAACAAACTAAAACCAAGTTAAATTTGAATTTCTGTTAAATAACTAATAATACTTTAACTTGGACCATAACTACACTAATGATTGCATATGTATCTTAAAGTGAATTTAACTAGATAGCCAACACGTTTCTCTGGTGACTTCATAATAGATCCTTTCTCTCACCCAGCACCCAGGAGAAACTGCCTCTCCTTTCCAGACAACAACCTAGAACTTGTCTTCCAGAATAGGTGACCCAGGCACACTTTGGACACAGGATATCAAACCCACCCAGCTTCTTACTAGAATGAAGATTATTCAAAGTGTGGAGAGCCTGGTCCCTACCACACCTGGTCTTCCTATATAGAAATCTAAAAGGCTTATAATGCTTGGATAGGAGACAATCCTGGATGTAATCTAAGCCCATTTAGTCACAAAACCCGCCAGGCAAACCTACATCTTCAAGTAGCTCTTACAGCACACAGAATTTCCTAGTGCCTTTCAGCAGCTCACTCTTTAGATATTAACCATCCGCTAAGAAATACCAGATATTAAAGGAAACTTCACATAAAGAACAAGGATCAAAACAAAATATTAAAAAGGAAACTGGGAGAAAGAAAAGCAATGAAAGGATCAGAAGAAAACTTAATAAATGTAGTCTTCATGGGGATGGGTTTCAATTTATTGATCCTTTAAATAAAAAGGAAATAAGGTAGAAAAACGTTTCCGAGAACAAAAACACTTGAAAATTAAAAGTATAAAGGATATAAAAAATTCTATGCACACTTGGAGATTAACCTCAAGAAATATATTCTAAAAAGTAAAAAGTAACATTTATGAAAATGTGAGAAATTATAAGAGAATCATAGTTCTCCTATAAAGTAGCAAAAAGAACAGAAAAGAGTTGAATAAGTAGTACAATGAATAAGAAGGTAACTTCTCAGAACTAAAGAACATGATTTCTTGATTAAATGAACACAACAAATCCCGAGTAAGGACCACAGCAAAACGTCCACTTCAGAAACGTCACAGAGAAGATTCTGAAGGCTCCTGGTTAGGAGCAGAAAGTCAGCCAGAAACTCAGGGATTCTGTTTCAGAACTTCTGTCTTAGAAGATGAAAGAGGCCACAGAAATGCTTTCATAACGACAAGGAAATGATGTTTCCAACCTAGATTTTCTACAGCTAAATTATGAAATACACATGGAGTGAAGATACATTTCTAGCTGTATGTGCATGCTCAATAACTTGCCTACTCAATATTCTTTGTAAAGATGGCACTGAGAACAAGCTTTTCATTAGGATGAGGAAGTGAACTAAGGACTACCAGGACACATCCAAGGAATGAAATTTCAAGGAGGTGGAGGGAATCCCTTGTGAGGTCCTCAAGTGCACAGTGAGCCTGGCAAATACCAGCCCCAACCAAGGAAGTCAAAGGTCTCCCAGAGGAACATCTCCAAGATGTAAATAAATATTAGGTCTTTAGGAAGCTTGGGGCCTGGTGAGGGAGAGGATCAATTCAATTATCAGCACTAAGGGAAAAGAAAGAGGATTCAATCCAGACTACTGGTAAATATATACCTATAATCTTAGCACCTAGGAGGCTGAGATGGGAGAATCACAGGTTACAGGTCAAGATCCAGTCTCAATAACCAACCAAACCACAAACAAACAAAAACAGGGCTCAGAAAAGGAAATGCCTTCAGGGACTATTTCCAAACGGAATGATAAATTGAATATTTCATGACTTAACAGTTAATCACATTTGAACAACTGATTTTTTAAGTAGAAATGAAAGCCATAAGTATGTTGGGAAGTCATGAGAAATGTGGATTTTAGTGTTGTGTGTCTTGGGGAGCATACACATTTAGAGAGTTATAGAAATGCATGATCGCCTCTTCACAATGTATGAAGTCAACAGAGTCTCACGAAAACTTAAACTGTATAGAAAAGGAGTGGTTAAGTCTTGCCTTGATGTATTGAAATAATACTAGAAAAAATGTCTCTAAATGTTAAAAATGGCTTGTGTCTGGAAGGTGGAGCTGGAAGACTTGGGTTAAGAACTGCTTTCTAAATTGTACTGTTTGATAACTTTTCAACTGTGGTAATTGAAAACTACAAACACACATATATGATTAAACTATATGTACACACAGATTCACAAACAAACATGCATTTGTATTTGATCCTTCCCCTTGCCAAGGAGCTTCAGTAAACTAGTCATATATGCCTATTTCTTTCTTAAACTAATTATCTCTCTCTAAATTTTCATTAGTACAAGTAGCTCACACAGTTATGTCTCTCACTCTAATGAGTTTTTGTTTAGTCTACATAGTTAAACTTCCTATCAGCCAAGAATAAATCATATTTCTCTTATGTTTCACATAGTCAGCCAGCACTGGATTGAACCCACAAATGCATTCCTCAAAAGCACACTACAGATTCAGCTATTCTAACTCTCTTAAGCTTGACTAGGGTATGGTCTGAAATGCAGGCACACACACACAGGTCCTGGGAAGTTGCTTTAAGGATCCATAGAAGGATGGTGGCATAATAATGCCACTGTGTGAGTCCATATTAGTAATGACTTTTTAAAATGTTCCTTCTTAAGCTTGAGACCAATTCCAGGAGCTGAGTGGTGAAAACCACAAAGGAAACATCGTCAGCAGAGGCTCATGCTTACAATGACCCGTGTCCTCCATCTGATTCATGATGCTAGATACAGGCTAAAAATAATTGCATGCAGATTGAATTTAAGGCAATACTAACAAAATCATTAGATTTAGTGTAATGATGAGAATGAAAGAATATAATTGGCAGCTAAAAAATTCTAGTAAATTAGATCAAAACAAGCTTATATAAAGATACTGGGATTTTAGAAATCTGAGGAATCCATTGATGCCTGCATAATCTGAGTTAAAGCAATTTGAAGGAAATGCCATGTTACACAGCAGGTAATAAAGTTTATAGAACCCATTACATTAAGAAGTAAAACAGTATTATAGTTCCTAAAGAGGTTTAAATAAATTCATAGATGGCTGATCTGTAATGACTTATTGATGAAAATGAGATTTCGTTTTCACGTGAAACTTGGAGGTTGATGCTAAAAAAACCCCACCGTAATAACAACAAAAGTAACAACAATAAAATAATAATACCATTTACTGAGTGCAATTCACCATTGTAGGTACTTTATATTATCTTATAATTCTAAAACAACAAATAAGCTAATTATGGTTCTCCAGACTTTAAATCTGATAAAAAATAAGTTTGTGATAATTTAATAATCCTATTTTAACTACTCCAAATACATAAATCCATGAGTAACTCAAGCTTCCCATAATTACTAGTCTAGAAACATACAATGCTTCCAGTCCAGGACTGCCCATTCTTAGGCTCAATACGTTTATCAGTGTGATAAACATATGAAGACCAAAGCTGATGAATGGCGGTGTAGATATCCACCAGAACACACACAACCTCAGGAGTGCATGGAACTCCACGATCCTAATTTGCCTCAGACAGTTCCACTCTTTACCACTGTGCAGTGCAGGCTGACCCAAAGTTTGTGATCCTCCTGCTTCAGCCTCTCAGAGTGTCAGAATTACAGGTGTGTGCTCCAACACTTGGTGTTAACAGCTCACTTTTAGCCTCTAAAAGACGTCCAGATTTGAAAAGAAAACCTCTGGTCATCCTAGGTTTGCCTGAGGAAAGAGAAAGAATTGGAATGCTTGGGTTGAAGGTTTGTTATGTGGCATACTGAAGTATGCCCCCCATCAAAGGAAAATATTGCAAAATATGATTCCCTGGGCTCTGAGCACATTACTACCTCCAATGATAATTCAACCACAAAAATCTTTGTATCCCCTCTTTCATATTTGTAGTTTTTTTCATCTTGGAAGGATGTGGCAAATGCATAACTACTACATTCATACCATTAAAACACAAACCCTGCAAATTATAAAGAGTTCATGATGAGTGTGCATCCATAAATCCTCCACACACTAGGGCGTGCAGTCAAAGTTCACTAGTAACAATCACCTGCTTGAGTTCCTTGTCCCTACATTTCAATTATCTTGTGTGTGTTTTATGTGTTTGCTTTTTAGGTTTTCTGCTTTAACTCTAGTGCTTAGTTTGTTTGAATTCTCCACACTGGAAAGCCTACTTCTCTCCCTCCATCCTTCATGTTGTTTGTGGCTTGGTAATTTGTTTTGGCTTAGATCTGAAATGCTCCCCCAAAGAACATGTGATGGTGGAAACTAAGCCTAGTTTGAGGAAGTAGTTCACTGTGGGTGTGCCTTTAAAGAGTATATTGGGCTTCATTCAGCCACCTTTGTCTATTTCTTGTTGCTTACTGGTCACTGTGAAGTGAAATAGTTTGTATCATCAAGTGCTTTCTTCTACAATGATCTGCCTCATATCACACCCAGATGCAGAGTCCAGTGACCATGCATTGAGACTGAGGGAAACATTGAGCCAATATAAATTTTCCTTCTTTAAATTATTATTTTTCAAATATTGTATCACACTAATAGAAATCAGACTGACAGTCTTCCTACTTTTGGTTTATTTTACTGTTTATTTCTGCCAAGATATATATTTTTCTACTTTCATTTTACAATAAGTCCTGTAATACAGAACTGCTTTATTACTTTTTATAACCACATAGTATACTACTATATGGTCAAGCCAACATTTATTCAGTTTCTGGTGCTTGCAGGGAAACATAGTTTCTAATTATTTTGTAGTGAACAATGTTTCATAATCTTGGACAGACTGTATATTTAGGTGCATATATTTTGCTATGGCTATTGATTTGATAAGGTCATTACATGCATTTTGGCTGGAGAGATGGCCCAATGTGGAACATGCTCTCTATATGAGTGGGTACCTGAATTTGGATCCCCATAAGCCAAGTAAAAAGGCAGATGCAATAGCAGACACCAATAATCCTAGCATGCTTATGATGAGAAAGTAGGTGGAGACAGGAAAAATGCCTGAAGATCCCAGGCCAGTTAACCTGCCAAGCAGAGCCATGAACAAGAGACCCTACAGCAAACCAGGTGGAGGGCAAGACACAATGCTTTAACCTTGTCCATTGACCTCTAAATAACCATGGCACATGGGTGCCCTCACACATGTATGACATGAGTGCATATGTGTTTAGGTACTCGTGTGTGTGCATACACACACACACACACACACACACACACACACACACTCCTGTTGCATTAACATTTCCTAGGGATCCAAATGTCTATTCACCCCTATATAAGGCACCAATAATGGACCAAATAAATGATTCCAATCCATTCTAACTTAGTGGTGCAGTAAGTTTATCTGGGTTACTTCTAGTATGGATGAGGGGGATCATGCCCAGCTGCATGGATGGTTCTGAAGCAGCCATGTGACCATGGGTGACATGTTGAAGGTGAATTTCTGAAGCTCATTACAAGATCAGCTGTTTGGGGAGTCTCTCTGTTCCCAAGCAGTTCTTACTACACATATAACCTTGGAAGTGGGAGCTTGGGAGTCTTGTCAGGAACGTCTTGAGACTTATGCGGTATTTATATTCTGAGTCTTGTCAAGTTTTGAAACTCTGAGTCTTTGGGAGTTTATGTTTCAAGTTGTAACTTCCCAAAAGCCTCCCTCCAAGATGAAACATTTCAATATGGAGGAAACTGCTATACTACACTTAGAAAAGAAAAGAAAAGAAAGAAAATTAAATGCATTTTATGCTTGTTATGTTTGAACAGACCTCTTACCCCATATATGTTAGTGTGTGTGCGTGTGTGTGTGTGTGTGTTTACAGACTTGTATGAAAGAGCCTCACCATCAAATTATATCTCCAAATCTTCTTATATTTTGTTTCAGTGATGAGAAATGACATTCCCCAGGCCTCTGCAGGCCCTTATGTTTACACAGTAAGTTCTCTTAATCACTGTGCCATCTCTTCACCCCTAATTAAAAAAGTATACATATTAGGAATACTGGCCCTATATATCCAGCACATGTAACAGAGATGTTCTTATTGGCCTGGTTGCTTTTTGGGCAACTAATTTTTAAATATTTATTGATTTGCTCCAGCCTCTTGCTCTCTCTCTCTCTCTCTCTCTCTCTCTCTCTCTCTCTCTCTCTCTCTCTCTCTCTCTCTCTCTCTCTCTCTCCATCTCTCTGCATGTGCACACCACATGCCAGGCTTTCTTGCCACAGACAAATAAATGCCAATCAGGTTTCACATGGCTGGTTTTGTAAGCAAGCAGCCTTATACCCAGTGTAAATTATTTTGTATTTTATTTTTATTTTATATTTTTCCTTTTTGTTAAATCATGATTCCCATGAATCCATATTGTGGATAGCTTTTGTAAAGATTTTCCTTACAATTAAGTTGCAGACTATATTAGTGATTATTCACTTGTGTTTGCTTTTATTTGTATTATTTCTGTTTTATATTTGGTATGCAATCCATTTATGCTTTTTTCCTGTGGGTGAAGGCTTTTCCACATAGCTCTCCAGCTGTCCCAATCTCATTATTTCCACAGCTCACTAGTGGCTGGAGGTACAGCACCCTCACATGGAGTTGGGTCTTCCATTCTATTTGATTGATGTGACCTTGTGTCCAGGTGTCAGTGGCATAATGTTCAATTGCAGTGATGTTTCCATCAATTCTTCAGGCCAATCCAGACTTTTTACTTTCTTTTATTTCCTCATTCTTTCATGCTTACTTTTTCTTTTTTTAATTTTACTTATTTATTTTTTATTGTCCATAATGAGTTACATTATTTAATGGGCAAACAATGAGTTGTTATTCCCAGTTCCCCAATGGCCCTCTTCCCCATCCCAAATCAGCTGGATATCCTCCTCCATGGGCCATCTGGATCAGTCCTTGGGGCAGGGGACCATGGATAGCCTAGTAATGTTTACTTTTTCAAATGGACTTTCTTATCTATTTCATTAGTTATCTTTTATAATTAAGATCCCACTCAGTTTATAAATTGACTTGGAAAGAAATTTCACCTTGGTGATGCTGGATTGTTACCATCAAGGAAAGGAGATGCCATTCCTTGTACTCAAAGTCCACTTATGTATTACTCAGGAGTAAACAGCAGTCTTCAACAAATAAAGTTTGGACATTTATTACTGTTATTCCTAAATATTTTATCAGATTTTATTACTGTAAATAATCTTTCAGTACATTTTCTAACTGGTGATTAGTTATAGATGTGAACTATCAATTTTTCTGTGTTGATTTTATATTATGCTGCCTTGCTGAAGCTTTGCTGATGGCATATTTTACTGTTCCTCTAGGGACTCTGTCATAGTCAGCTTCAGGTTGCTGGAATGAACTTCCAAATCTGACACAGTTTATGGGAAGAACAATTTTTATTTCAGGCTTACATCCAGGGGAAGTTCCATAATGGCAGAAGTAGCTGGCTACCTTTCCCAGATCCAAACCTCCAGCACCACAAGCAAGCAAGCACAAACCAGCAGCCAAACAGTGGGGAACCCCAGGCAGAGCTCCAGAGCTCTGCACACCTTTAGACTGGAAATCAGATCCACCTCCAGTGACACCTCCTCCAGGTAGTCAGCTGAAGACAGCTTTTTATGAAAACACATGAGTCTTTGCTTTCAAACTACCACAGACTCAGTCATGACATCTGCAAATACATGTAGATGTATCTTTTAAATCAACGTTTATACCTTTCTATTTTCTCTTTCACATATTCCTTAAATATTGCGCGAAAAATGCACATGATAGCCTGTGTAGCAAGCGTCCTTTATATTCTCCTTGCCAAGTGTGAATGCTCCAAGTTAGTTGCCTATTTTTCTCAAGAGGCTTTTTTGAATAGATGTTGAATTTAGTCAAAGCATTTTTCAGGGAGACATGGAGATAGTCATATGATGTTCCTTAGAGTTTTTTAATGTGGTGAATTATCCTAATGAACTTTCTCATGGTGAACATCTTCATGTTTTTATTTTAAGCTATACGTGAGCATATTACTTATATTATATAGTATATATTCTACTTGTTGGTTTTTATTTTAGAGCTTTAACCACTATTAAGAAATATTTGTCTGAAATTTAGTTATATTCTATTTTTATTGGTTTAGGAGACATTATAACACCTGTTCACGAGAAGCATTCGGAGGCTTGCCTTTTGCCAATGCTCTAAAACACTTCAGTAAGCATGGTAACTCTAACCCACAACAACATTACCTGAGCCTGGAAAATTTAGGTGGGATAGTTCATTAATATTTTCACCATTTAGTCTAGAAGATTAGTATGTTAAGTTAGAAAAGTATTTTCTCCTGAGAAAATATCCATTGGATCTAAATTTATTTGCCTGCATAAAACTGTGAAAGTAGTTCCTTGTAAGTTTTGTGTTGCATATGTGTCGAAGATTATTTACCCCTTATGCTGAATGCTTATGCGGTTTCCTTTAATTTTGATTACATTACTTAATTTTTTTGATATGTCAATGTTTTAATATGAATATTTTATTAATTTAATTTAATAACTTAGTTGTCTAGGGTGGTTCAGTTCCATATTTTGATAACATTCATCTTTCACTGCCTTCTCCATCCCTCCTACCCCTCACATTGAACTGGTTCCCGTCTTCCCTATGCATATTTCCCTTTTTTGCTTACACACACACACACACACACACACACACAAGTGAGAAAGAGAGAAAGAGAGAGAGAATGTGATAGTTTGTTGCTTTTTTTCTTATAGTTTTGCTTTTTTTGGAATGTCCTATAGTTGGGGTTGTAAAGCCTTTTAAGGTTGCCTGTTTCACTTAATATTGTGCATTTAGATGTCTTTCATGTCATCTTCAGACTCATTTGCTTATATTTCCTTAACCATAAATGATATTCCATTATCTGATGGCTCATTCATTTGTCTGTTTGCCCATTGAGGAACATTGAATTTGTGTCTGTGTTTTGGAAATCTTGTTATAACTTTTAAAATACTTATGAGCAATATTTGGTGTCAACACTGTTTTTAAGTATCATGAAGGGCTTTATTTAAAAGGAAAGGAGAAGCTACAGAGATCTCCAGCCACTAGTGAGGAGAGAACAAGGGGAGGTGCTGGCCCGTTGTGAAATCTGTGCTGGCCAGCCAAGCAAGATTAATAAGGGAAATAGAAGATGGCTCCCATCATGAAGAAAAAGGTTCATGTGAGAAAGAACCCCGCATCCCCTCACCACAGCCCTGGTGGCTTACCTAGGCCTGGAGATTCAGATGTCTCTCTGCTGGGCAGCCATGAGGGTAAAGAGCTCAACATTAATTGTAAGGAAATTTGCATAAATATCATAGAATATAGTTTCTGGATACTTTATGTTTCCTTTTGAAAGAAACTGCCACATTGTCTTGCTCAGTGACCAAGTAATTTGATAATCTAACTACCAGTGAAAGGATTTTCCATGTCCTTCCTACAGCTGATCTTTTCAGAGTTTTAGAATCTGTACATTCTAATACATATGCAGTTGTAGATTGTTGTTTTCAGTTGCCATTAGTGACTGGTATTTGTGAATGGATAGTTAACCTATGTTTCTTCTTTCGTGAAGTGTTAGTTAATACTTTACCACTTATTAATATGAGCATTAATTTTCCTTGTGTGAATGTATATGTGCAGAGTAAGCGTGGTGTGATGTGTGCTGCAAGTGTTGTGTGCAGATACACGTGCACTGTGTGAGCATGCACGTGCCAGAGGAGAACTTTGGGTGTCCTTCACTACAGCTCTTCCATGTACTTCCTTGAGACAGAGTCCCTCAACCCAGAGCTGCCATTTTTTATTTTTTCAGTTAGTCCTCCCCATGGATTAGGGTTACAAATATGACCATTCTCATCTTTTCATGTGGGTTCTGGGGAGTTGAATTCAGGTAATTTCAGACCCTTATTTTTAAATGGTAAGCACTCCACCACTGAGCCCCAAATTCCTTTTTTATTGTTGATTTTCAGAAGCTCTTTATATAATTTTAACACAGTCTTTTCATAGATGTTTGTGAAATATTTTTGCTTAGTTTGTGGCTTTTCTCTTCATTCTATTGATTTGGTCTTTAACTTATCAATAGTTTCAATTTCAATGAAGCTCAGATTATCAATTATCTCTCTCATTTATCATACATCTAAATGATCAATACTTTACCCCAGGTTATCCATGATTTATTTTATATTATAATTAAAGTTTTTTGTAATATATATATATATATGTATATATATATATACATATATATGACCCAATTTGAATTCAGTTTTGAGTGGTGTAAGATCCTTGTCTAGTTTCCTTCTTTATGTGGATTTCCAGTAGTTCCTGCTCCATTTATTGAAGCTACTGTCTTTTCTCCATTGAATTGTCTTTGCTTGTTTGCTGAATATCCACTAAATGTACTGATGTACTTTTATTTCTGGGCAATTTTGTTGCAGGGATCTATTTACCCAATCTTTTGTTAGTACCCCACACTTCACCATTATAGTTACAGAGTCAGTCTGAAAGCGGAGACTCTAAACAATTTCTACTGTTTTAAATTTGTTAAAGTGTGTTTTATGGCCGAGAATGTGATCTGTCTACATGAACATTTCATGTGAGTTAGAGGAGATTCTGTACTCAGCTGTTGCTGAATAAAGGAGCCTGTCAATGTCCATTATATCAAGTTGATTAATGCAGCCTCTGTGTTCAGTCATGCTTGTATTGATTTTTTTTCCTTTGCAGGATCTGTTGCTTTCTGATATAGCATTGTTACATTCTCCACCTGTAACAGAGGGTTCATCTAATTCTCCTAGTTTTGTCAGCTTTTTGACCCACACTTTTGGATCTATGATGCTAGGTACATCCATAATCACTAAGGATCATGATGTCTTCTTGGAGCATTGACTCCTTTATAAAGCCTCCAATGCCACATATTATTTTATGTAATGACCCTCTCTAACCTCATGATTTTTCTTGCTCTGAAGTTTGTTCTGAAATTAATATAACTACTCCTGTGTACATAGATTGATTTATCTTTCTCTACTCCTACCCTTTTAAAATGTTCTTTATTTTCAAAACATTACATACTGGTTATATTCCCATTGGGTTATACACTTAGCTCCTTTCCCCTGCCACAATCCCCCTGAGGGTCTTCCTCAGTGAGGTTATAATAGGTATTCACTCTGGGGTCACTACTGCAGCACATGCGCACAGGTGCATGCGTATAATGAATTTCTTGCAGACAACATTTAGTTGGGGCTTGTTTTGAGTTTCTTTGAGTCTCTTTTTGTTTATTGACAATTTTATATGCATATGTAATGTATTTTGGCCACAATATCCTACTACCTTCTCTGGTCACCCCTCCCCATTGTCCACCTTCTGCAGAAATCTTTCTTCTTCCTAACTAGTTCCTCTTCTATTTTTATTTCTCTTTACTCTAGTTAGTCCACTGAAACTTAAAGCAGCTGTCAATATATTAGATTAATATATTTAATATTATATTAAATAGATTATATTAAATAGATTAATATTTACTTTACTAATGGTTACTATATCTTGACTTTTTCATTCTTGTTTTTATCATTCATGATTTTCTTACCTTTTATCATTGTAATTGCGCATTTATATGACTTTATTTTTTTCTTTCTTATTCTATCCATTATTGTTTTTACCACTTTTAAAAATAATTATTTTAAAATTTGTGATATATGTATATCACAAATTGAAACAAATTTAAGAAAGGTATATATATATATATATATATATATATATATATATATATATATATGAAACCATGGCTCAATTTAGAAAACAACTCAACCAAATCATAGATACTGTATCTTATAATATAAATAATCATAATTCTTTCTGACATCCCTTTTTGCATCATTATGGTTATTGATTTCACTTACACATAAGCATATCCAAGCATATATATTTATGTGCATATATATGCATATATAAGCACAGAATATAAAAAGTCAAATGTTCTGTCACTTATTATTTAAAAAAAAACAAAAAAACATATCTGTTAGGTCAATAAAGAACAAATTTTTTGTTTGTTTTTTCAAGGTAGGTTCTCGCTGTAGCCCAGACTAACCTGGATTCCCTATGTAGTTTCATGCTCACCATGAAATTATAGAGATCCTCCTTCCTCTTCCTCCCAAGTATTGGGATTAAAGGTGTGAACAACTATAACTAGAAAGATCAAATTTTTTAAAGTATTTTACCTCCATTTTTATCCTGTGTTGTCCTACTTTTTATACTTTTTGAGCTTATAGCATTTTATTTGTGATGAGTTCTGTTTAATATTCATTTTAAATTAAGTTTACATTAAATCCTATTAATGTTGGTATGAGAAAAGCTTTCCTCTCCTTTACTCTTAAAGGATAATTTCATAAGATGTAGAATTTGATATTGATGTTTTTCTTCCCTTAACCTTCTCTCAATTTCTTAAATACTTCATTCTATTCTCTTCTTGCTTATAGGGTTTCTGAGGAGAAGTGAAAGATAATTGTCATAATTACTTATGAAAAAGTTGCTGTTTCCACATGAAAAAGGTTCTGTTTCCACCTCAGAGACTTTCCTGTTTCTATGATTTATATGTGATATGTGTAAGCATAGTGCTTTTTGCATTTATTTTGCTTGTAGTTTTTTCCTATTGAATGTCTTTGTCTACTGGTTTGGTATCATACAATTTGGAGAAATTCTCTGTCACTACTGTTTCAAATATTTATTGTCCGTGTCTGTTCTGAGGCAGGTATCACTCTAGTCCAGGTTGACCTGGAACTCACTCTGTAACCCCAGGCTGGTCTCAAACTCCTGATGATCCTCCTACCTCACTAAGTCTCCCCAGTGCTGGAAATAAATGTGTGCACCACTCTGCCTAGCTGATTATTCTTTATTCTTTTCATCTTCCGACCCCTGCTGCTGTTAGGTGGGCCAGGATAGCTACAGAGATCCAATTAGATCTTTCCCTTCCTACAGGTTAGCTAGGCTCTAATGAAACTTCAACAGGTTAGGCTCTCACTAACCAGGTCTTGCTATGGACAGGAATCTATGGTGGGTTTTAGAAGGATTCTTCTTCCCCTTCTCTTGCTGGAACCATGAAGAAAATTTCCCAGGATGTTATCAAACAGGTGAAGCTCATAGAGGTAAAGCTGATATAGGCAAATGAGGGGCTCCAATCATTAATTCCCCCTGAGGTTTTAGTTCTCAGACGTGTTCACCCTGAACTTTACAGATCAGGTTTTCCTCCTGGTAATGGTTTCCAGAGACCTTTTTGTTTCAATAAATTATATTGTTCTGTTTGCTTGCTGAGCTCTCCAATTTGGGAATAGCAGTTTGACCTGTGATAGACAACCTAAGAAAGACATGTGAAATTTTTATAGTTTGTTTAGATTTTCACTTGTTAAAATGAAATAGGAATTTCTTCATGCCAGACTGGAAACCAAAAGCGCTTTCATTCATAGTTATTTTTTTTAATTTTCTACAGTGATTTTATATAGATATAATTTGATGCTTTTCTTTGTTTGGTTTTATTTCTATTTCAAGGAGTTTTATGTATAGACTTCATTATCTAACAGTATATTTAAGTGTGGTTGATTTAAGAGGTGATAAATAATGTATGAAGGGAAAAAACAATATTGATTATCTTACTGTTTTGTTGGTTTCCATAAGATTCATAACACCCTCCTTCTATATACCTTTAACATTGCTGCTGCATCTCCAAGGTACACTGTTTTTCTTCTGGTTCCTTTTCACCCAGAGAAGCAATGTACCTATGATATGTCACTTCTGCATTTGAGCAAATAAAAACACTTCCCTACAGCCAGTTCTTTGTAGGATCATATCCCAGACCTGTGTTCCTCTTTGGGGGAATAGCTATCCTTCCTGAGGTGATTCATCTATTTCAGTCCTGACACGGTCTACTTTTGAGAGTAATATTCAAGCCTCTCTTCCAACTCCTGTTATTCATATCTATTGAGTTTATGGTTGTGGTGGGGGTCAGGATGGTTAACCTCAATTGACATCTTGGCAGGATTTAGAATCACTATGAAAACAAATCTCTGGGCATACCAGTGAGGAATTTTCTAGAGTAGGTTAACTGACATGGGAAGATATATCCTATATGTAGAGGGCACTAATCCATAGGTGTGGGTCTCCAAATGCATAAAAGGAGAAAGCAAGCTAAGCAACAGCATTCATCATTTCTGCTTCCTGACTGCTGATACAGTATGACCAACTCTTCATGCCTTTGTACCATGAGGTCCCCAACAAGATAGACCATATGAATGGTGAGACAAAATAAACCCTTTTTTCTTCAACTGCCTTTATCCAGTATTTGTCACAACAATAAGAAAAGTAGCTAATATAGCGCTTGTGAAAACTAGTACCAATTTCCCCACTGAATAGACATCTTGAGTTCTGCTTCCTGCATGAACCATATGTATCTTCATTTCTGCCCCATGTTGATTTTGTGATTGATAGGGAGGCTATATAGAAATGCCCAGACACTGATGGTTACTGCTGTTTTCAAGAGCAATAAATCTAGTGGTATTTAAAGAACATGTATCTTGTATAGAGAAAACTTTGCAATCAAAATGGTAGAATAGAGTAAAACAGAGAATATCTCAGAAATGATTTGGTAGTTTTATAGAATATGATGCAGAAACTTCAAAATTTTAGTTGACTTTTGATCTTGAAGGACTTAGTGTCCTATGCTGAGAGAACAGAATTTATTTTCATACCAAGAGGAATCTCAAGGGGATTGGAAGAGAGGTGCCATGTTTGTTTCTGAGGAGGATAATCCAAGGGTTTGGTAACAAAGTTGAAACAAATCAGTTTGTGGGAATGTCAACTGGTGACAAGAAATGAGCTATATATAGTTCAACATCAAAATTGCTAAGGATTGATAGCAGTGTGATGTGTTGTATACAAGTGTGAGCTCATGAAGCAGGCTGCCTGGTTGCAAATACACTGGCTATGTGTGATCTTTCAAAAACTATTGCCTATTGCTTCAGTGTTCTCATTTTAAAATGTGATTATAAACTTCAAGTAGATTGTTGTAGATCTTAAATAAGTTAATGCTTACAATATGCCTGTAACATACTGAACATCAACATATGGTGGCTTATTATTCAAGAAAGAAAGAAAAGAGTACAAAATATTCCTAAAATCTACTTTATATTTTAATGGAGGATAGTGGTTTCTTGAAAAACACAGTAAATTCTATAAAAGGAACTGATTTATGGAAGAAAGTAATAATTCACATTTGTAAATGTAATGCATAGTAGCTCTGACTATCCTGAGCATTTCTACCATCTGCTAAGATGGTTTTGATGTGGGAATAATTCAACAAACAATGCGGCTTCTTTTCTTATTCCGTGAAATGCTGGCTCTTACAGTAAATTGGTTTCTAGGACTTGAAAATCAGTCCTTACCATTGGTTCACCCTTTGAAACCTTCCCAATTTTAGCTTTTCATCCAAAGTATATACTCAGCTGTTCTTTTTCTTCTTACCTTTGCCACATATCAGCACCCGGGACTACAATTTGTACATGAATTGAATCACAAATGTCAGCTTGTAAATTTCAAAAGTTAAAAAATATGCCAAGTTTTGCATGGCACATAGGTGACTTAAGGTTTGATTACCATCATAAGACTTGTTCATACAGTGATTATAATCATTAACAATAAATAAGTTAAAATATTGAGATTAAAAATTGGCTACTGGGGTTAAAGAGATGACTCAGATGTTAAAGATGCTTGCTTTAAAATCTACTGGCCTGAGGTCAATTTCCAAGTACCCATATAAAGCCAGATGCACAAAATGGCTCTCTCCCCTATCTCTCTTGTGTTTCCTCTCGCTCCTCTCTCTCTCTCAAATAAATACATAATAAATTTTTTAAATTAAGTACTTCTTATTTATTTTTCGACAAAAAAATTAAGAAGCATACACTGGGAATAAGATAGCCAATTCATTGTTGGGGGCAGGAGAAAGGGCTCGATCAGGGAGAGGTGAGGCGACGGTCAGACAAACACTCAACTGGGAGAAATGTGGGGCAAATCTCACTTTATTGGGCATCCAAAGCCCTTTTTATAACCACAAGCTGCATCGTCATGCCTATTCCTCTTAAGCAATAGGATTTAAACTTTTTGGCGGGAGCCAATCAGCAGAATACAGCAGAGAAGAATAAACCTCCTTAGGATGCATTGTTTTATAGCCAATCAGCAGGGCAGTTGGTTACATCGCCAGTAAAGCGAAACTTAACAAGCAAGAACAAACCTTATCAGCTACAGGGAATTCAGCAAGCAGGAACAAAGCTTATCAGCTACTCCATATTCTGAAACATAGTTTAAGATTGCTCAGTTAGGCTGGGGCCCAACAATTCATCAGATGGTGATGGCAAAATTGGATAGCCACTTGCAGAAAAATGAAACTAGATCTGCATCTCTCACTCTGCAGGAAGACGAATTCAAAACCAACCAAAGGACTTAGCATGAAACCAGAAATGCTGAAACTGCTAGAGGAAACCTGAGCAACCTATTGGAGGTTGTATATATATGTAAAATATTTGAAATGTGATTGTGATTTTTGACTTATATTTCCCTGATAGCTAATTCTATTAAGTATTTTTTCATTTATTTTCTTTAGAAAAATGCTTTTATGGAGAGGATTCCAAAAGCACGGATAAACAAAAAATTTGACAAATGAGATCACATCAAACTAAAATTCTTTTTTAAAGTTTATTATTATTATTATTGTTTTATTTTGTCTTGGTTTATCAAGGTAGGGTCTTGCTCTTTACAAGGCTGACCTGGAATTCACTGTGTAGTCTAAGCGTGACCTCAAACTCACCTCCTACCCTTGCCTCTTGAGTGCTGGGATTAAAGGTTTGTGCCACCATGCTTGGTTTTAAAAGGCTTTTGCATAACAAAATACTCAACAGAAAAAAGAAACAACCAATCAATGAACTCTTACTATGTTTTTATTTTACAGAGGTATTATCCAGATTAAAGAACTCAAAAAGAGTTTTTAAAAATAATTTAAGAAATGGGCAAATTATCTGAGTAGACACTTGTCAAAAGAAGAAATACATGTATCCAGCAAGCAGAATCCTTGCTTAGAAACCCTGTGGAGGGAAAACGGCCATGTTCTTGGATTCATAGCATTCTCCTTTTCATGGCATTTGAGACTCAAATATCTGCACATCCTTATGTCTGTGTTCACAGATCAAAGGGCAGGCCATGGATGAATTACCCAAGGCTCTTGGCCAGCAGCAGCTGTCTCCACTGATCATCCCCATTCAACAGAGAATGAAGAGCCTCTAAGTTCAATTTTCTACAATCTTTATGCAAGTTGCAAATGTCAAAAGCTTCCAAAAATTAGTTGTTTTTAAAAACTGACATGCATTCAGTGTTGAAGTAATAGTTAAGGTTTTCTATCTTTACATTACTGTACTGTACAATATTATCTCATTGATATTAGCCTACAAAAGGGAATGCTTGTTTTACTGATGTTACAATGTCTTTTGTGGTGATAAAGGCATTGCACCTGGAAAAGTAGGGGCGGAGGGACAAAAGAGATGTAGCAAATAACTCAAAAAGTAAAACTGTGTCTGCATGGAGCACAGATTTAAACAGCTTCCAGTCTTTTGATGAAAAGGACAGGGATTTTATAGCATGGATCTCAGATCCATTACCCATCAATGCTGAGATTTGTAAGGAAGTTATGACAATAGCCTGTGTCATTGATTGAGGGACATTGGCTCAGGACTCAAGAGAAGAGGGAATGATCTCTTTCATATCAGAGGTGTCTTTAATTCCTTATCTGTGAGTATTTTGCTATATTGTACATTTAAGTGTCATGGACCTCCAACTCTGAAAGATCTAGGCTTTAGCTGAGCAATCAGCTCCATACTTTGAAGGGCTCTGAATGATTCTGGAGCTGTTAAAAATACCAGCCAGTAGAATGACTTAGCGATTTTACTGTATCAACTGCTCTGTCCTCAAGGGCCTAATGTTAGAATATCCCAACGCAACATTAACCTTGTATTCTATTTTGATTTAAATGTTTGAGCTTTTGCATCTTTCTCTATGGATTTATGAATTTTAATCTAATTATCTAAACTCATAACTTTTTTCTAACTCATCACTTTTTAAAATCACTAATCTATATTCTAGATACTTTGCACTTATACTCTATAAATTTTAAATTAAATTTTGTGCAAGTTTGCATTCATTTTTTTCTTCAGAGATTCTTCTTTGGTCTTATCTCAAAGTCTGCTATGAAGTCTATCTTCTAATAATATGTTATATAGTTTCTTTGTTTCATCTTGAATAAATGCATTAGATAATATTTGCACAAAATATTCCAATTTCTATGGCTTTACATAATTCTGCACATTATTCTTAATACATGACATGACTGAGAGTAGGAAAAATAGTGCTGAAGTTCTGATTTAAAACTTTAGGAAAAGAAATTATTTTCAGTAATTAGAGGCATGAGCCCTTTTTAAAAAATTATTTGCCCCAATGTATACAGGATCCCATCTTTCTTTTCCAGCCAACAAAACTTTACCTTGTTAAAAATTACACTCCATAAGCCATTATTGAAATGCCTAAGGCACAAATTTTTAGTTTCTTTTTGAACCCTGAAAAATTAAAAGATTAAAACCATAAAGAATTTTTCATAAGAGAAGTTACTTGAGACCTTATCCAGCAATAGACATTTAAAAGTTTTTGTTTAATGAATACTGTTTATTGTATTATCGCTTGACATTTTACGTAGAGGAAAAATATGAGTCAAGGCAGTGAAAAAACATTGAAGGCATACCCATGTACAAACTGAGGATGGAGGGTTGTGTATTTCTTTCAATTATATTGTGAAATAGAAGCTTTGCCATATTAAAAAAAAAACAAAGCAAAAACAAACACCAACTGGAAAATTTCTAGGGGTGAAAAAACAAAGCATCAATACCTGCAGGTTCCCTCTGGGCTTATGCGTGTTTTTTGCCATTATAAGAAATATAGGGAAGCGGTCTCTCCACAGAGATGGATCTTTAGGGGCAGACAAGTGTCTAAACACACAGTCTTCCTCTGGAGGCTGCTTGTCAATACAGAGGAGAGCTTTCTCTAGAGGCCACTATAGTCAAATAATGTGTACCATGTCCATTTTGGAATCAAAGTGCTGTTTTTCCTGCCACACACACAAAAAAATTGTATTTGCTTAGATGAAAATCTCAAAACTTTTTTTTGTTAAAATCCCCACTGAACCAGTAGAGAAAAGTGAACCACAAAGTCATGAAGTCAGGATGCTTAACCAAAGAGAAGGAAATGTACAATTGTGTCTTACAGCCAGAAAGCACAAGGGAAGTATAGCAAAACGATCCTGAAAGCATTTCTCTTTTCTGAAAACGAATCCTCCTGAGAGGCCAGGCAGCAAGGCAGATGAAGGTTGGAGGATACCCTAGTGCACCCTAGGAAAATACAGAACACAGATTATCCTACCTGGCAAACACCTAACTGCCTCTGCATGGCAGGATTCCTTTCATCTCTTCAGCTCTTTATTTCAAGATTGGATTTCTCTTTTAAGTCTTGGGATTCATGGTCTTTCAGCAAAAGGTAGACATGCTTATGCTCTCTTGTCCTCCCTCATGGATCACATCTAAATCCCACTGGAACATTCTGATTACACTTCAAGAGAACCCTTAGACTTTCTTAGAATAGACTTCTCTCTCATCTCTACAAAAGGACAGTGTTCCCATGGTGATGAGGAGGATGCAGACAGAGGTTGTAGCTCCAGCACTGAGCATAGTCCCATTAATAACCACAGGAAGAGATGGGAAAAGAGACAGAACAGCATTTGCTGCTCAAATACAGATAACTCAAAAGATTAGCCAGGCTGACAAGCCAGGAATTTTCACTAAATATAAGCCTGAGAGATTGTTTAAGATTATTATCCTCTTCACTGCCAAAGGTACTCTAAAATAGCAGGAATT
The DNA here is from genome assembly GCA_004024765.1 of Zapus hudsonius. Classification (NCBI taxonomy): domain Eukaryota; kingdom Metazoa; phylum Chordata; class Mammalia; order Rodentia; family Dipodidae; genus Zapus; species Zapus hudsonius. The sequence goes on from PVHP010003320.1 coordinate 33,523, forward strand.
CTTCTGCCCTATTGGGCTCCTCCAAGGATCTGTCGGCCATATGGGCAGGTGGCAACTTGAATATATTACTGAGATTCTAATATTGAGCTTTTGTGAGCAAGGAAAGCTTTCACTCTCTATTAAGCCAAATTGCATAAAGCAAGAGCTGGGAAGTCAACTGCAATGTGAGCCTTTTGCAGAGAGCTGCAAAACTAAATAAGTTTTCCAGCACAGTATGGCTTTCAAATCATCCAACTTTATTCTCCTAAGTGGAAAAGCTATAAGCTTTGCAGAAATCTTATTACGCTGAACCATTCTTCAAGACCCATTAGTATAAGGGAAGAACCAATCCATATGTGGTAGGTATTCACTTTCTGTTCTCATCACAAGTATGTATATAACCTAGACTAAAATCAGTGGGTTCATGTTCCTCATATATGCCTTCAATATTGTAGTTTTCTTCAGTATCATAAATAGAATCATGTGTCGGCACAGCTACCTATGTTTTAAGCTTTTGTTGAAAAAACACTGTGTTCCATGCATCATAGTCTACAAATAGTATAAGGGAGTGATATGCCATCGCTCTTACCCTAATAAAATGCAAAGATGATGAAGGTGATTACCACAAATATAATGGAAATTTCAAATAATATCTCAAATAAAGTTTTAAACAGAGATGTATACAATTGAAGGTATAAGTAATTCTTCTAGGAGAATGAAGGACTTTGGAGGACATGGTGTTTAAGGTGGGTCTGGGACAAGAATATATAAATATTCATCAAGATATATATATCATCACAATAATGTTTCAGAAATACAAGGAAGAACTATGATGACCAGATGCAATATCCATTAGAATTCTTCAGGGTTATATTAAACTTATTGTTTATCTGAAATTCCCTCTGCCCTCAAGATGATTAATAAGGATATTGCAATTAAAATCTGAACCCTCTGGGTAGAAAGCATGGCTCCTATATATTCTGTACCATGCTTAATAAATGTTTAATAAAATTAAAATACTGCTTGGGATTTATATGCTTCTTTCATTTTATAGTCTCTAGTACTTTACAGATATTAGTTCATTAATTCTCCCAAATCCAAAGAGGCTGGCAAGGTAGGGAAAGCATTATCTTTGCCTGGTGTTCCAAACACATCCCTCTTGCCCTCACTCCTTTAAACCTTGCTGTGCTGCTCCCCACCAATCACACCAAAGTGCAAACCCTTCCTGTCAGCAGGGAGGCCTTTCACACTTCTGTCAGAAGACCTCATTCATCTTTCCCTTGCCTTCCTTTCTTCTTCTCCATTCCAGTTTGCAATTTCTGTCTAGTCTCTAAAGTAGGCTGATACCTTAACATGTCTTAACTGGAGACAATCCAACAAATAAGAGCTACAATCACTTCTCTCTACTAAATATCAGACACTGGAATATGTTCAAAGTATTATGTTCTTTCCATCTCTACAACCAAATGTATTATCATTATTTCCATGTTATGGTGAGAAAAATATGAAATTAAGAATAACTGTATGAGGTCACACATCTGACAAGAGGCATATCTGGGATTAAAACCCAAGTGTGTCTACCTCTTAAATGTTAGAATATTTATTAAACAATATGAAACTATTCCCAATTTATTAATTCTCTTGCCTTTCTGAGGACCTATCAGAATTTCAGACTCCGTGAGACAATGCAGATGCATTGGGAAAATCATAAACCCAGCTTTGGTACTAGGACTTGATGTCAGGTGAATTTTCAGAGAGGTTCCATGGATTCTACCCTCCCCTTCCCCTTCCTTCTCTCTCTAAGCTCATCACAGAAAGGGCTTTCTGAAAACCAAAGTAGACTTATTGAAGAGCTTCACTTCACACTCTAGTCATACAAGACCATGGCTCGAGTCTGAAAGGCACAATAGGCTCAGTGTGATCCTTAGCCCTGTCCAATTCCTAAAAACAGAAAGTTACTGAATCTTTATATATACAATATTCCTTCTTCAACCCTCAGTGACAAGTTCCCCTATGAATTCCCACCTGAAATGCTCTTTGTGATGGTTAAGTTTTGTTGTCAACTTGGATCTTTTTAATTATCTTGGGTGGATCTCTGAGGATGTTTACAGGAAGGCAGCCTCTCAGTAGGGGGCAGGATATAAGGAAGCTCAGGAGAGCTAGAAGTAAACATCCTTTCCTGTGTGGGCAGTGCAGGAAGGAAGTTCCAGAGACTCAGGAAGCCATTAAGTCTGAGATAGGGTTGCAAGACCCCACCCTAAGCCTATATAAAGGAGAAGAAATTCTCCTTGGCACCCCTGCCTGTTCCCTGTTCTGTGTGTGTGGTGTAGGTGACGGGTTTCTCTCTCTGCTCATACCTGTGAAAGAGGGCCAGCCTCATTCGCTGTTATGGAACTTTCCTCAATCTGTAGTTTCAATAAATACTTTCCTCCCCCAAATTGTGCCTGGTTTGAAGATTCATCCCAGCGACGAGTGGCTGACTACGACACTCTCCTCAGTCATGGATTCTGTGGAGGTACACTTCCCCTATTTCACCCCTCATTCTTCTATTTAACCTTAACCATGCCATATGTTCCATTATAGCCGTGAACTACACATAATCACATGAAATCAAATATTAAATAAATTAATTGTGAAATAAATTAAGACATGCCAAGGACTTATTGAAATGGTGACCAAAATACACAGAAATACACACCACACATACACAGGCATACATGCACACTTCATCATCATGTTTCTGTTTTCATCTACACGCTAAAATTTAAACAGGAAACTGAGTTTCAGGGGCTTATGTCTTTTTTCTTTCAAAGCTACACAAATATTAGATGGCAAAAAGAGAATTAAAATTTAGAACTGCAGTCTTCAACCACTTCATTGAGTGTGAGGGTCACCTGTGTCCTGGAGCAAGCTCTGAAAGCTTTCTTTACAGTGTGTCCCCTGAGGATTTATAGAGACCTTAAACTTGACCTCATGAAGACACCCCAGACTTCCTGTGAGCAGATGCTGCATTTAAGCCCTCTCTATTCTTCAGCAAAGAAGGAGAAACGTATTCCAATGGTGGACATCACTGGGGAATCCCCAGGAAGTGAGAGGTCACAATGACAACCCTGAGCTAAGACTGCGGAGCTGTCAGAAGGATACTCTGGAATGTTGTCACCCTCAGCATCTTTGGCCAGGAAGCAGAGGGACTGTGGGTGGTATTCAGTATTTTCATTTCTCACTTCATGAATGGGATGGCTTATGTCAGGGAGATAGAGTGAAGTTCTCAGGCTATGTACCTACCTTAGCTATTTATTCTCAAGTTCATCCTAAGTCTAGCATCAAGTTGTCAACATCTGACTGGGGCCTTTGAGCTGCGCTATCATGGGGTGAAGATGAGACGGGAAGAGGGCGCTGAAATCATCAGTGTATAATGACACCACCCCTAAAGGTCCGGTTCTTAGAACCATGTCATTTAAATATCAAGGTGAGTCTCTGAGGGCTCAGACATTCAGAACACAGCCAAAGGCAAAATCAAAGATCAAGTGATTATATTGACAGGTCGAATGCCTTACCTGGAAATGGAAGCATGTTCTCAGTGAGTGTCAATAATGTATTAGTGTAGAAACCCCAGCGCTATAATATCCAGAAAAACTGGAAGTTGAAAATGATGTCAGAAACATCTCTCTTAGGGCTGGAGAGACTGCTGAGCAGGGAAGAACACTTCCTGTGCAACCACAAAGGTCTGTGAAGTCCTAAGAGACAGCTCCAGTTCCATCCCCAGGATCTACTTGAGGCATCCAGGCATGGCCACGCACATCTGTAGCCCTAGCAGAGATGAGAGAATCCCCAGTTTGTCACACACACTTAAAGAAAAGGAAAATAAAGTAAGAGAAATATCTATTTAATTCTTTTAAAGTCTAACCTAAAAATTGCTTCTTTGTGGAGTCTCTCCCTACCTATTGAGAAAGAATGATGTCTCCTCATTAATCCCATTGAATAATTAATGCATTCCTCCTCATTAATCTCACCTTCTGTATGGTGTTTATCAGAGTCTTCTTATACTTGATAATTCTGTAATAAATACCATACTTCCTTATGAAAAAACCCCATGCCATGGTCATTGATGTGCCCAGCAGGATGCCTGGCACTAACATAAGCTGTACAAATGCAAACCAAATAGAAATAAACAAGACTATCCAGGAAAATGTAGAGCAATAGATGACATAATACTATTCCTGTGGGATTAGACTTTTCCATTTGAAAAATAAACCTCCTATGTACTCAGAAAACTGCAAAACATCAACCAAGACAAAACTGAATGACTTCAGGTTAGGCACATTTAGAGAAAATGAATCAAGACAGGTGAAACTGGAAACAGATTTATAAATTGTTAGATAGCTCCCATCCACACATTGATAAAAATTCTTTCATATGCACGATCTCATTTACTCCTAAAATAATTTAAAATGAAAAAGGTAAGTGACAAGATGAAAATTATTGCCACTTTTAAAGTAGAAAAGTGGGTTGTTATATGGTTAAATTGGGCTCATGTTTAGAGACAGCATTATCTTGGCATCATGTAGTTACTTCACTCAACCAATTGACTTTGCAAATGTCACGGGAAGGAAGGGAACAGGGAAGGATGGAGATGTTAGGGTAGGTCACACTGGCACTAGTAGACTAGGGCACTCAGAAAAGAAAACAACCATGGAAATGAAAGATAACTTTCCTCTGCCTCCTCACTCTGATTATTAATATTGTCAGCAGCTTCCTGACCTCAACTGCCCAGGCCACAAGTCAAATCTTGGCATTTCCCATATGTTTTGTTCAGACATGTCATTGCCTTCAGTAACAGTGGTGAGGTTTCACACGGTCCAGCACCACCTTTGCTGGGCCTAGTGACTCTGTTCTAGACACGTGGATCCCCACATCAAGGAGGCTCTTTCCTCTGGGGTGAACTGGCCCAGGCTCCTTTATTTTTGACATCTCCCCAATTGCGTCTCTCCAGATGTCTTGAACATGCTGAGCTTTTCAAACTACAGTACAAGCTAAATGTTATCGCATCTCAGTCTCAGTGGAAGTGGAAACTTCCTCTAGAGAAGAGTCATTATGTACAGGCATGAGATTCCATGGCTCCTCTGAGCCCAGCTGCTGGGTGAACCTGTGCTAGAAGCTTTAATGCAATCTGAACTTTAATGTGACAATTAACGCTGGGACCTTGTCTCTGAGGCAATTAACTTCTGCTCTTCTGTCTCTTCAGTGCTGGCAGCAGGCGGGAAACGAATGTCACCAGTACAGTCACAGGCGGGGAACATAGATTTGTTCCACAGGGGCCCTTCAATTCACCATTTCTTTGCATCCTTCATGCTTGGGGACCCAAGAATCCTTTTAGGTTCTATGACTACGTTAGAAGAGACGATATTCAACAGCCGCCCCAAAGCAAGCCAGACTGCTCAACATCTGGACATTGCTACTGAGGTGACATCCTATGTTAGCATTTTCTCAATGCTCCCAATACATAAACGAAACTCCCCATCTTCCTATGGCTGCTCGCACACACACATTTGTGCTAATGTCCATCTGAGACGTCCTGTAGTGGTAGAATGTGCTGTATGCAAGGCAGGCAAGAGATAAACAGTAAAAAAAAAAAAAAGAAATAATAAAAAATTTGGAAAAATTGAAGAAAACACATTCAAGAATTATCTCCCTATCAATTTAGAAATGTACCAAATTGAAAAAAGAAGAAGAAAGAAAAAGCTCAGGATGCAGATGCCTGATAGTAAAGGGGCAGGCAGGGTAGTAGAATGCTATCACCTTCAAATCTAAACTGAAATGATAAATCCAGCCTTTCACAGAGAAAGACAGAGACAAAATGTGGCTGTGCTATGGGAATCTCAGGCATTCCTTTCTAGGGCTCTTAGGAGGCCCTAAAAGAAATGAAGAAACTTATTTTTTTTAAAAAAAGCAGAAGAATGTCTAGTAATCACAAGGAAACTCCCTGACAGCACTGTTACTCAGCAGGACCTGTCACGTTCTTGGTGCCCAGGAATCAGTATCACATCATCAAACTCTAGCTAGATAAAAGGCAAAGTCTTGTGTGCTACCCAAGGATATTCACTTGATGAACATTCGTAGATATAAAAGATGAGTGGGAATTGGGTTTTTGGGAGAAAAATATCACATTATTTATTTATTTATTTATTCATTTGGTTTGAAAGCAACCTTAAAATAATGTTAGCATTGAAGGTACAATTTGTGTGGTAGGAAAGACAAGTTCTTTCGCTGGATGTGGGTAGACTTGCAAAGCTTTCATCAGGGCCGTAGACAAGGGGCATGGTTCTGTATAAGGCAAGGGTGTGTATAATTAAGACTGAATCGAGCTAAGTACGCCTTCCTACTTAGTGGCTAATTAAAACATCCAAATATTGATGAGAAAACACACATATTTATGAAGAAGGGGTGGGGGCTTGGTCCTAATTTGTTTAAAGAACATGTGGTACACAGACTTAGTCATTGATTGTTTAGTTTATATTCCTATTTTGTCCTTTATAAATTCAATCTTGATAGCACTCACCACTCAGCCTTAATATCTCTGTGGTTGGTGTGAATTGAAGATAGGTAAATGGTGGGAAGCAAAACAAAACAAAAAGACCACAAAAAATCTGAATGTCACAATACTGTCGCCTTGCAGCTTGACACAAAGTGTCCTATGTTTCTAAACACTCTATCTAATTTATTTGTGCATTAGAAATTCTTTCCCTGTGGAGAATCAAGTTCTAAGACAAAGGAAATATCTATCTGATGAATCTATTTTACTCTGCTATCACTGGCATAAGTTATAAAAGATATACAGTGTTTTGAGCCATGAATACCTAATCAAGAAAGTGGCATATTGCCTCTCATCTGTAAAGAAGAAGAGTATTCATTTAATCAATTGAGGGAACATTGATCATTTTCATATTTAAAATTAATATAATTAAGTTGACAAAAATAAAACCAAGCTAACCAAATCCTTAGTTTCAGCCATGAGTTGTACATATCTCTGAAGACTTTTAGACCTGCTTTCGATAGGAATATGCCTTTCCCCTGAAAATCTCAAATGTACCAGAGGGGATGTATTTCATCAACATGGATCTGAGGCTTCAGTGCCATCAAACATAAAGGCATGGGGAATGTCATATACTTTCAAAACCTTGATGAACAGAATCACAAGTGTTTCTTCCATTTAACAGTAAGCAGCTGAAATCTGTGGCAGGCACTATGCCATTCAATAATTTGTAGCAAAATGAGTGTGAGCTCACTGCCCCCTCCCCTGCATTCACTGTTAACATCCTACTGATGTTTTTCCACCAGATGGCCAATCTCATTGCATGAAGTGGAAAACTGTCAGGGCTCTGAAGTTCTGTGAGATAAGGAAGAAACAAGGCCAGAGGATACCTGGGGAGAATATCTGAAACCCACTGTAAATGTGTAAACTGCTAGGTGATGGTAACTGGCATGTGTAATGTCACATACCTACTCTGTCCTGACTATAAAACCCTTTGTCAACTGGGGTGCGGGGCCCAAGACCGTTTTCCTGAGCTTGGAGCCCCCGGGCCCGGGTTTAGAATAAAACTTCACTCTCCTCTTGCCAAAGAGGCTCTGTCTTTTGTCACTGGGTATTTCTACATTTTGGAGGCCCCAGTGAGATTGGACAGCCATACCCCATTTGTTGGGTAAAATGGGGCCACCACTCCAGGACCCTGCAGTCCACTGAGGCCATTGGAAAAAGAGAAGTGTGCACCCCCAATATGATTCCAGGATCTCTTTTCCAGGTGGAAAGAGGACTTCAGTGCCCCGGACTGGGACCCCCGAACGGCAGAGAGAGACGGGAGTCTGGACAGCCGTCAGAACCAGGTAGGAATCTCAGGAAATTGGATGGTGTCACGACGCCCCCCTACCAGACCGAAGTGATTCCAGTCACCAGGATGCTAGCTAGCTAGGCCAGGTTTTAATGGAAAGTATTTCCACCAAGTTTTAATGAAAATTAAATAAGAAACTCTGTCCCTCTTAGTCCCTCACAGACACTCAGAGGTATGAGTTACTAATCTCCTATGTGCTTTTCAACCCAATCAAGATAACCATCAAAAATTCACGATTTTTCAAATCAACAGACTTCCTAAAAACTTGAAGTTCTCCTTAAATGTGCTTTTTATCTCTTGTCCTAATGAAGATTTTTTACCTCAAAATGCTACTTCCCTTCAAAGTCACAAACCACCGAAGCAGATGATTGGAGTGTTTGTCTTGTTCCTCGTTTTCACTTCCAAACAGCTCTTTTTCACATTTTTTAGGTATTCTATGTCATTTGGAATTAATACTATTAATTTATTCCACCCAGACACCTCCTGTGTCTGTTACCCACCAACTGCCCATCACCACTTTCATCCATGAACCTCTTATGTCTTGGCACACTGTGTTCACAGCTCTGTTCTGGCCATCATTGGCAGTGATTTCTGATCCACGTAAATTACCAACCTCCTCCTTGTTCTTTAGGCTTTCGTAGTTTTATTTATCCTCTTCTCCCTCATCCTACTACTTCCCTTGGTCATTGTAAAGACTCAGCTGACATGACTTCAGTCCTCTTGAGTTGGAAGTGACATGATAACCACTGAGTGACATTGATTACTCTGCCAGTTTCCCAGCACATTATAAATCAAGCCATGGGAGTTGCAGGTTAACCTTTACAACCAAAATGCACTAGTAAGAGAGCCAGAAATATGCTTGAAACTTTTGGTATGAAATTAAGATAAATCAGTCACATTTCAACTTAGATGAAATTGTCCTGACCACTCTCTACACCCCTTCTGGCCCAGATCGTAGGAGTCCAGTCTTGCTACTGCTCACAGTCCTACAGTTTTACTCTATAAACCTGGACCTGTCTGACTCTTTACTCCACCTCCCAATAGTTTTGGGTCACTTCACACACCCTGAGCTAGGGTTACTCCAGAGCAGTCATGTTCTTAATCTTGCCACTATATAAATGAATGACTAAAATGAATGATCTGATTTTCTTTCCTGATTACTTCTTTGTTTATTGTCTCTATAGTAATAGAATCTAGTGGGGCTAGATTATGTTACTGATATCAGAGACCTTACATATTCAACTCTTAACTTTCTCTCCAGAGCTAAAAATATACCTGTTCAATACATAGACATTATTATATGCTAAACCTAGAGGGACTAATATATAAAATTAGTATTTTTTCAAAGCCTTTTATACCTATGTTAATAAGAAACAATGGATGCTCCAAATATTTAACAAATACTAAGAATTTGATAAATTGTTCTGAGTATAAAAATGTATAACATTTTCCAAACTCGTAAAAATTCACAATTTCTTGGATGACAATAGTTTATCTATAGAAAATAGCAGAAGAAAATGTCATTATTAAATAGTGTATTGCAAACAGTCAGGAGAGAGAATGGTGTTTATTCAACTATTATTTTATCCATTTATTTATACATTAATGTGTCATTTATCCAAAATAATCCATACTGGGTGCTTTCTATCTAGTTTCAAAGACGAGTGAGGCATTATTTCTGCCTTCAATGGCATCAAGATGAGAGACATAGGCAGGAGATCATCTATCTTCTTATAAAGGGAGGGTTCCAATCTGTTTTCTTCAAACACTTTTTTTTTTCAGCTTGTAGTTTTAAAGGTGTGGACATTTTTAAAGCTCCTTGCCGTGTTACGATAAAGGATAGTATGAAAATGGGAATCAACCTTTGAAATATCAAGGGAGGCAGTGGCCTGGTGGGGATGGGAGAATGTGGGGGCTAACTCACCTAGCACCTGCCCGCTAAACTCCCTCCTTTCATAAACGTATGAGATACTCAACATCAGGTGACAAGACTTTTGGAAAAGGCACCACTGTCTTTAGTTGCAGGACTAAAGGACTAATGTTGTAATTGAGCTAGATGCTTCCTCCATGCAGACTAGATTCCATAGTTCTAGAAGATGCTATTTGGGCTTCCAGGGGAGAAAAATCCTCAATGGTCTTCCCCTGTATTCTTTATACTGACCTTCCAGGCATGATATGCTCACTGGTGCAGAAGTGGCATCATTATTAGAGGAGTGACCAACTGCTTTTTTGATTGGATTTGTGGCCCAGGACATAGGGCCTGGCACTATAAATCTGGTTAACAGCCAATGGATGGGGAGGTCACAGACCCAATGAGGGGATCTACTAATACTGTTTTGCTAATGGTCATGTTATTAAAAAACCTTCTGCACATTTATGTTTATACCCATAGATTAGTACTGCTCTCAGCCTTACTCATAAATTTTTTTTTAAATAATGGGTTGTAGTTAATGCAGAGATTCATAATTGATCAAAGTGTGGAGAATATGTGACTGTTGACTATTCAGTCATAAATGAGACATCTACATCACCTCCTCCCAGGCCCAAGGAAGAGGGGCAGAAAGAATATAAAGCAAAAAGAATGGGCAGGAGGATCCATATGGAATCCCCCAGAGTATGATGGGATGAACAAGGGACCCACAACCACAGCCATTCAATCAACACAGGATAAGCCAGGATGACAGAAACCAACAATTTTCGACACAAAGACCCCTAAGCTCACAACATTAAAGCAGCCTTAATACTCACCCACCATGACTCAGGGAACTGAGCAGAAGAGGGGGCAGAAAGATTGTGAGAGCCATGGTGGGGGAGACTATCCAGAGGCATGGCACCCCTCAGTAACAACACACTTGGGCCAGGAGAACCAGGCTGAGTACTTGGATATCCATGGTCCCCTGCCACAAGGACTGATCCAGACGACCCACGGATGAGGATATCCAGCTGATTGGGGATGGGGAGGGGGGCATTGGGGAATTGGGGATAACAACTCATTGTTTGCCCACTGAATAATGTAACTCATTATGGACAATAAATATATATTTTTAAAAAAAGAATGGCCAGGAATAGCACAAAACATTGTCTTCTGAGTACGACATGGCCATTGTAAGCATGAACACAGAGCAGCTGTGGTTACCTGCACACAGCTGGGCCCATCATGTCTCCATCACGGATGGGGGAGTGGCTCATTAGGCCCCACCTACCCTTCCCTGAGGAGCTATTGGCAGTTAAGGATTGCTGGGCTGGGGAGTCATTTTCTTCAGTGGTGTAGCCTCTGATAGATGCCTGTGAATACCCTCACCCATGCACAAGCAAGTGACCCTGATTACACTTGGTGGGTCACAAAACAGGCATGCAATGAATGACTTCAGGAAGTGGACTTAGTGAGAAGGAGCAGGAAGGGATAAAAGTGGGTAGTGAGGGTAATGTGATCACATACACATGCAGGACACTGTCAAAAATATGAGTTTCCATTTATAAAATGTGAATTAATTACTATATTACATTTAGGATAAACTACCTGCAGCAAATGGTGATGTTTATTAGATTCTCTTATTTGAGGAGCGTTTTTGGTTTCACTTGAAAGATATATATTATCACTTCTATCTATTTGGCTTTTAGAAAGGGTGAGATTTCTTTCTAATTTTTCAGCAACGAATTCTGAGATACATATCTCATTCTGGTTTAATGCTTGTTTAATAATATAGCTAATTTTCACTCTTTTTTTATAAAGGAAAACTATGATAAGTCATATATGTAAGCAGGACTAGCTCACTCTTAATAAACCCCTTCCCCTACACAGCACCTAATTATTAGACAACCTACAATGTAGACCCATGGATGATTGTGGTTCTTTTTCAAAGATTCTACTTAAGTGGTAGAGGTGTCTTTCAGAGTCATCAAACATTTTAGTTTATATATACTTTGGTTTTTATAACCAAGAGTGAAGAAGTATAAAAATCACTTTTTTAAAAGAATGAATATTTTAGCATTTCTAGATATATTACCCAACGTTTTTATGGGCAGAAGTCCAACCATTCAAAATTAACGTTTTTGTGGGCAGACATCCAACCATTCAAAATTAAAACCAAAAATTATACATTCTTTATCTTTGATAGCTGTTCAAAAACTTACCTGTGGACCCAACTTAAGCAGGGGAAGTGGTAAAACTGAGAATGGAATCAAGAAGCAAAGAGGAGGGCTGGCTGGCATAAGCTTCTGTTAGCAAAAGAAGTTTCTCATCCACAGGTTTTAGCTGTCTGAGGTCCAAGTAGGGATTGTATTCAGGATGCCCAGCTTCTCTGTACCACTCTTCACCGCCTTCCCCTGTGGCTGTGTCCTGTAGCTATTGTTGCTGTGGCAGACTGATGTCCAGGAGTAAGTTTGAACCTGAAATGATCAACGTACTAAAGAAGAAGAGAAGGGGAGGAGAAGAGAAAGAACGAGATAAGCGAGAGTTCTTTTCCTGTGGCTGTGTCAAGAAAAGTCTTCTAAAAGCTCTCCTCTTTAATCCCTGAGATTACCAGTGTGCCATATACTCATTTTTAGACCAACATTATGGCAAGAGAAGGACACAAACCAGGCCTGTGCTTGCAACCATGATCAGATTCAGCGTCCCAAGGCACATGGCACATGGGTTCTAGAAAATAGTTATTTCAAGGCCACAAGAGCAAGTGATGCCAGCTAGTCAGAGCTAACTAGACAGAGCAAGTAAAATATAAACAATGCAGTCTCCCCTTCTGTCTAGAGGGGTCAACACCCATAGACTGTCACCCAATACTGAAATCAGCTTGGGTAAATCAGCCTTAGTTGAGAGGCCCTACTGTCTAAAATGAGCACAATGAGTTACCAAATGTTCCAAGGAACTGCTGCCCAAGGGACAGATGGACACGTGTGTGTGTGTGTGTGTGTGTGTGTGTGTGTGTGTGTGTGTGGTCTTCAAAAGTACAGGGTTCATAACCAAACCTGATCCTACCTGGTCAGCGTGCATCCTTCACCCAGCTTGAGCTCACAACACCACCCCTAACTCAGAAAGTAGATAGTGGCTGGGCACCAAGCCCGGGCAGGAAGAGTTGGCCAAGCCCAAAAATAAAAATGATGGCCAAGAACCGAGACACCATACCATGGAGGTTGGAAGCAGCTGGAAGCAGGAGGGCATGGGCTGGAGAGTGGTGTCCAGTCTTACTCTGCTGTCCCCTGTACAGATGGTCCTCACACTCAGGATCTTAAACCATCATTCAGACCTTGGACTTTGGTCTTGTTTTGAGCTGGTAACATGTTCTGTGCATCTCTTGAGATGCTGGGTGGGATGCAGGGACGGACTTCCACACTTCTCATGTTCACCAGGGCCAACCTACATGTTCCTCTGGGTTTCACTGCTGTTCCAGGGTCTTTAGTAAGCTTCTTCTTTTCATGCATTTACAAGGGCCAAGGGGTTTATCAACTGGGAAATTACTTGGCCTACAAAGCACATATCCAAAGAGTATGAAGACAAGGTGAAGAGGGTACATGCTGCTTAAATCTCAGACATGAGGCCTTGTCAGCACTGCATGTGTCACTGCACTGGTGAGAGGCCCATGAAACTGGTTGTGATGTTCAGAGCCACTATTTCTGTCATTAAAGATGGAGACGGATGGACGGCCACTGAAGGTCTGCAGGGAGCTACCTCAGCTTGATTTTATCAGAGCAAGCAGGCTGAATGACCAACATGGCCTGTGAAATTATTGTATACTGCTCTCTCTCTCTCTCTCTCTCTCTTTCTTCTTCTTCTTCTTCTTCTTCTTCTTCTTCTTCTTCTTCTTCTTCTTCTTCTTCTGTGACATGAAATCACCCATGTTTAAAAAAAATCGATGCTACTGAGCCAAAATGGGTGAAAGGAGAAGTGATGCTTGCCAGCTCATAAGGAGAGAATTCTTTCTTCAATGAGAATTATTAACGCACTCACCATATCCTGCCAAATCTTAAAAGCGTTCAATGCTATTTAGTATCAGGTGCACCAGCATACAGGGAAGCTCAGCCCAGTGTGTCTGTGTGAAGGAGATTAGTCTCGTCCCTTGGAGACAGGTAATTTTCAAAGCTTTTCTTTTAATCCGGTGGGTATGGAACATTATGAGTTTCCTCCTCTGAGTGGTTAATGATGTTTCTGTCAACACTTTCTGCGTTGAAAAGTACTTGGGAGACAATAATTCAAGCCCTTCTCACTTAATATGTATAGATTTCATCATGAAAAAGGGGAAACAGCTTGACTTCAGGGGGGGTCACCTGCAGAGAGACCTCCAACCTGGGAGGCTTAGGTTCAAGCTAGGTTTAAAGGAGATTCCATTTTCATTCTCAAACTTGCTGTTGAAGACATGCTGTCTGCGTGAAAAGGACTGAGGAATAAAGCATTTTACCTAATCTACCACAAAAATAACTTTCAAGAGAGGCCATGCTAGGACAGTGGAATGCTAGGAGATATGCTAATGTTTTAGATGTTTGTGGAAGCTTTTTAATTTTTTATATTTTATTTATTTATTTTCCAGGAGAGAAAAAGAGAGAGAGAGAAGAGAAAGAGAGAGAGAGAGAGAGAGAGAGAGAGAGAGAGAGAGAGAGAGAGAGAATGCCAGTACTTCTAGCCACTGCAAACAAACTCTAGATGCATGTGGGATTCAAACCCAAGTTGTTTGTCTTTGCAGGCAATTGCCTAAGCCACCGAATCATCTCTCCAGCCATATTTTTAAATTTATATTTAGCTTGTCCATTGTTCTTAAATTCCTATAATGAACTGTATTATTGTAATAGAAAGCTGAACACATATATACACAAAGGGATTTTTGTGAAAAGTTTTTTTTTTTGTAAAAAAAAAACAATGTTAAGACATAAAACATCATGGATGAGCATTTGTCTCTCATCATCTACCCAGTACCTTAAATGCTCTAATTCAAACACAGTTTATAGAGGAAGAATGGGGGGAAGGTGGGAAGAAGAGAGTATAAAGAATAGCAGGGGTCTACTCTCCCATAATCCTTAGCAGTGACTTCGATCATGCTTGGAACCATTAGACACAGAGTTTAGGAAACCACATGGCTCTCATGAAGTTGTTGATTTGGGTTTTGAATATCTAATATTTCTTGGGCTATACCAGTCACTAGAGTGACCTGGCCACACTGAGGAGCATGGTGGGTAAGCTTTAAGAAGTTACTGCCAAGGCAGCTGGCAAGACACACAGGCAGTAACTGATATTTGAATATAAATAGGAAGAAAAACAAAGCAAAATAAACAAACAAAGGATCTAAGGAGCCTATCATCAGAACACATATTTACCCAGACTCTAATCTTTTTCAGTACACAGGGCAGTTTCTAGAAGGCACTGCTTCTTTGAAGGGTAGAAGTGTGGCTAACACCACTCTGCAATAGGATAGTTTTACAGGAAATAGTGGCCAAGCTGGGAATTCAGTATTTCCAGGGTGAATAGCTTAGCCTTGCGGTTATTATCTGGGCATATTTATCTCCTTAATGTTTTCTATTCCACCATGTGATAAGACTCCTGCTGAGGAAAGTAATTTATAATCAGGGGCCCACAGTGGGGCCTTTCCTTCTCTGGCTGTTCCCTGGGGCACGAGAAAGAGGCCTGGAAGTCTGGAGGGAGGTGGGAGGAATATGCTAGGCTTAGGAAAAGGCTGGAGATATTAGATGCTGCTTGGTTTTATTAAAATAAAAAGAAAGTTGGAGTTCTTTTCAGACATCAAGAAAATCATTAAATAGCAAGACAAAGGAGCTGCTCCCTTAACAGAGATTTTCATAAAGACTTTTCAAGTAGCAGATTCTGTGTATGTGGCCAGGAGGAAGGGAGAAGGTGCAGGTGGGGTTCACATAAATGGATACCACCATGTAGTGTTTTAAGGTGCTAAGCCTTGGCATTAGGGAGAAGTGGGATGTTTGGCATGGCCCTCCTGAGGAACACATCCAGGCCTACCTAGCTCTTCCCACACTGAGAAAGCCACCCGCCAGCCACCTCTCTTGCCTGCCCAGCCTTGCAGATAGATAGGTAGGCTTGCTTTAAAGTGTTTCAAGAATTGGAAGCTCATGCTTTCTCTGCCCCAGGTAGGGGTTGAGGAAGAAGGAATCACTTCCAGTTGCTTCTGCTACTTGGATCAAGGCAGCACCGGCCACCTAACACCAACTGTTACCTCTAAGACCTTTGCTACCTGGGAATTTTATAGCTACAAGGAATCGGTTCACGTTCCAGCATGGCTGGGTGATAATCCTAGCACATAGGTAATTATTCATGCTCTTATCAGCAGGAAAGTTGCCTTGAGATTTTTTTCACACTCTGCACTTAATATTGGGCTTGATTGCCCAGTACAGACTAGTATTTGGGGGACCAAGATGAGTACACAATACGCTGCTTGTTTTTTTTCCTGCTACCAGCATCCTGTTGCCTTGTCTAATAAGCCTTTCTTGTCCATCCTCCAAACAGCTGAGGGAAAAGACTTTATGAATCACAGAAGACTGTGGGTCTATAGAAGAGTTACACCTGTTTTGATCCTTCCTGTCCCAATTTTCCTTCAAGTTGTCCAGGTCACCTTGTTGCAGACCTTTGATCACAGATCTCAACTGACTAAAAGTCCTGAGCAAATGCTTAGAACAAACATCTGGATCTTAGACTATCTGGTTGGAGGCTGCACACCTACATCAAGGATGCCCTTTGTTACTTGTTAATGAAACTTCAGAACCTTCCTTGGAATCAATTAGAAGTGAGCAGAAGGGTCAGATCGTCTAGACGGTGAAAAAAGGAAGGGACAGAATGGGAGCGCAATATGACATCTGTAAGACATCTGCAGTTATTCCAAGCCTTGGCTGATCCTTATAATATAATAATGAAGATTTTTAAAGACATATTCATGCCCCATGTTTACTCGATAAGCAACTTCATTTAGTTGTTCTGGTGTGGGGCCAAGGACTGCAGAGCTTCCACACTGTTGTGCTCATAACTCTAGGGAGGTATTGTTGCAATCTCAGTGAAGAGCAAAGAATGTCAAGACACACACTTTATGGCGTATAATCTCCCATGGTCAGGCTGAGTTGTTAAGATGTTTTTAGTAAAATTCCTTTCTCAATATTCCATGCCAACGGTAGAGTCAGTGAACCTGACACTAAGTTGTTAAACATCAATGCAATCTAAATTTGATTTGTTTTGGTCAGTTTAAAATAGAGAAAATTAAGAAATGCTTAATAGAAGCCAGATACTGTGGTAGAAGCTTTGAGAAATACAGGTATTTCAAGCAAAGCTGCTGTTTTAAATAAGGTCAAGTTCACTTGGTGCATAAGCACTGGTAATTAAGAAGGTCAAGTTCCCTTAATATGTATGCACTGGTAATTAAGCTCAATTCTAGGCATATGATTAAGAGCATTGAGAACAACAGACACCTTTGCTGCTTGCAAGAAGCTTCTGCGTGTATTCCAGTTAGAATGAGAAAAATAAGTGTTCTCTGAGGTCCTTACTATGACCATCAATTCTAGGGACAGTGGTCCCACAGGACACTGAGATGTCAAATTCTGGGTAACTCCTTCAGTTCTCAGGTGTATACAGGTGGCATAGAGTTGAAATAACTAAATATGTCAACAGTGGTGCTGTGGCTGGAATCCAGAGGCAATGGGACTTCACCTTGAACTGTCTGGACAAGTGAAAAGGTATTTTACAGAGAGACAGTAGCGTCTTTCCCTTTGGCTCTCAGAGTATTGAATCCATGCATCTTGAAGAAGCAAAATTTCCCCAGGATACCCATGCTGGATGTTGAGGGGCATGGTACCAGCCAGATGAGAGGGGACCTTGCCTCTCAGGAAGAGGTATCACAGAAATTTGACAACTTGTCAGACCACAGTGGAGGAGAGGCTAGAGCTGTGATGAGAGGGACCATACCTTGACCAGTACTACTCGGCTCTGAGTGTCTTCTTCTATTCTTTTTTAATTTTTAAAAACATCTTTATTATGAATAAGTATATATTTTGTATGAGCAATTCTTGTGGTGTCCCCATTTCCCTCCTCTCTGTCCCCTACCTACTGGGATCCCTCCTCAGTACATATACTGGGTCTGTCCATAGGTTAGGGTTTATGAACTGCACCACAGGAAGCCAGCTTTTTTTTCCTTACCATTTTGTGCATTGTTTCTGAGGGGGAAATGTCTCTAGATATTCTCCCCCACCGTGGCTCTTAAATTCTTTCTGTCCCCTCTTCTGTTCAGTTCCCTGAGTCATGGTGGGTGAATTTTAAGTTGGGTTTTTTGTTGAGATTTTAAGTGTCTCTGGACTTCTGCTTTGGGTTGTGTTGGGTATCCTTGGTGTCTGTCTCCATTGACCTTACATGGGTTATCTGACTTGCTGTGGTGATTGGTCTCTTGTTTATCTCATCACTTTCTCATAGTTTTCATTTGGGCCCTGTGTGATAGGCCAGGGGTGGTTCATCTCTTGCTGGTATATCAGCCATCATCCCATGTCTTGTTGGTGGAATTGGGTTGTCCATGGCTCTCTCACTGCCTTCTGAAAAATACAAACAAAATCTCCATCAAAGTGTGAGGTCAGTACAGGTTAAATGAGACAAACATTGCTAATTTGGCAAGATTCTATTGGGTGTAGCCTCTGTATAGTACTCTGGTAGTGGGAATTTCCCCTTGGAACCTGGGTATTTGGTCCTCATAGGATTTTACTATGGGTTCTTCTCTGCATGTCAGGATCTTGAAGATGTACTTAGTAGGTCACTAGGTCCTTTTATTTGATTCTTTCCCCAATATGGCCACATAATTCCTAACCTCTGCTTATCACTATTGTCTCTAATCGCTGTATTGGGGATTGGTTATGGAGCCCAGTTTACTGAGTCCAGGTTTTTAACCTTAGAAATTTCAGCAAAAGACTTAAATTATTTTCTTTACCTGTGCTTTTTTAATTTTTTCGGTGTGTAGGCAGGTGTAATTAGTTGCCTTTCCTAATTCAAGTTTGAAGGAATTGAATGGGGTTACTTTGCTTTTCTCCATAAATCCGCTCATCTTTCCAGCAGACCATATATAATAGGAGAGAGTGAAGTAGTTCTTCTCAAACTTGGCTGCAAACTGAAGTCACAGGGGAGGGGGAAGCAGCTGTAAAAATGTAAACATGTGTAAAGGAAGACACATCTATGTCACATTCTGATTTAAATGTGGATTGGGCATTAATATTTTCCACAGCTCCCAAAGTAATTCTAATGAATAACCAACATTGAGAACCAACATCAAGAAAAGATTGTGGCTAAAAATTGTCTTTATGATGAATATGTTGTATGGCTTTGGACAAACTACTTAACATCTTTATCTTAGTTGCCTTAGCTTTAAAATGGATATTAAAATGGTTCTTCTCTCATAGAGTTAATGAGGAATGAGATAATATGTGTACAGGTACTAAGAACTGTGATATATATAATTTAAATACTGTTATATATTATTTTCAATAAAATTAGTCATAATTATGTGCTTACTATAAAGGTCCACTATAAAGATATTGCACTCTTTTATATGTTCCAAATTTGTAATATCTATGAGTAATTCTCCTAGAACTTCTCCCAGTAGCAATCCTTTCCCTCTCTCTCTGTGTCTCTCTCTTTCACACACACACACACACACACACACACACACACACACACACACACACACACACAATTTGCTAAATAGCAACCCTATACCATAAACACCTAAATATTTTAGTATTTCTGGTCTGCTAACATGTGTTGTGTGATAGTTATATTTTCTATCAGATGTTCCTAGGTGATACAACTATAGAGATGGCTGAAATCACTTGAGTGTCCAGACAATAAAGTATTCCAGATTTTTCATGATTAATGTCTTTAGCAGTAATGCTAGTATGTTGGTTCTCACTGTTTAATTTCCTCGTGTGGCAACAACAGAGACACATGCAAGCTAACCAGACTGGAATCAAGCAGTAGAAAAGCTGGTAACTAATCCCTTTCTCTTCTCTGTAAGCTCTTTGCTTGTTTTATATTCAGACACTGTGTGCTCCCACTGTGGGTTCCAGGGTCACTTGGGACATGTGTTTGTGGTGCTTTAAGTTTGTATACATCCATAGTCCATCTCCTATGTTGCCTTACCTTTGATATAGTACTTGGCTTGTTCTCAGTTCCTTCTAATTATGGCCTTTTGCCACCTTCCTCGCTGGAATTTCACCACTTATTTATATATTTGAACAGTCAAATAATTTTTATGAGTTTTATATAATCTTGAAAAGAAAAAAGACTCATGGTTGGTATAGGGTATGGTAAATAATCAGGATACTTTTGTGTTACTAAAGGTTCCTCAACAGGATGGCAGGCTTCATTACATTTTCCTAGGCCAAGTGCTTTTCATTTTTTAGTCATGTTTTCATTTGTGTCCTTTATAAGACATCTTATATTTCATTTTGTCACATTTGCTACCTCATGAGACCATGAAAATTATAAAGGAATATAATTTGTCCCTTAGAAAACTGGACTACAGTATAGGCCTTCCTATACTCTCAGCTCTGCTGTTTTCATTGAGAAAAATCTGTGTGGATCATTTTTTTCTGTTGAGTCTCATTTGTACAATAAATAGATTAGAGTTAATGACTTAAATTTACCCTATCACCCAGGATGACCTCGGAAGCCAATACTGAAAATTCCATCAACCTAATAACTCTAAGACTTTTTCCTCAGGTTGAGGAAAATCATTGAATAATCCAAGGTGGCCCTTTCCACAAGAGCTTATGATCTATGTAGACACATCAACTTGAACCTGGACATGAAACTCAAGTTGACTAAGGGTGCTTGTTGTTTGGTGATTTATGTCCACTCTCATTCATCCTTCCTACTCATGACAACCAAAACTTCTAAAAAATACACAAAATAATCAAGTGTCATTAAACCCTGAAGTACAAATAAAAAATACAGATTTATTTTGGAGTTAAGTCAAAATAATAATTGAAAAAGGAAAAGTTTTCTGGTTTCTTTTGCTTGTTTGTTTTCAAGAATTTTTGCCCCAAAGATGGGCTCAATTCATTGAAGGAATGTGAAAATATAGTTTAACAAAACTTCAGTTACAACCCTGTGTATTTGGTCATAGGAAATGGAAAAGTATTCCTAAAGGCCAGGAGATATAAGAGACTCATAGGGCAGAGAGAGACTTGGAGAGAGTGAGTCCCTAACTCTTTGTGTGAACTCACATAGTTCTCAGACAGCATAACATACACAGACAACTGATGGATGGCTCTTCATCTTCCCAGAGATGGCAAATATTTTACAGTAGAGTCTAACTAATTCAACTCCTTGATGAAATAAACAACTAGAACAAAATCCAAACTTCTTCAAAGTAGGGATTAGCAAGCCCATGGGCCAAACCTGACCCACCTTCAGTTACATAAATAAAATGTTTATGTAACATAGACAGTGCATTGCTCTTGAAACCTAAAGTATGTGTTAACTGGGCCTATTCAAATCTGCCTTTCAGGTCCATTTTTAGCACATTATATCACTATTATGTTCATGTTACATAATATGCACAATGTGAAGAATATAATGGGATATTTTGGACGTACAAAGACCCAATAAAAGATGATCAAAGAATTTAAAGCAACAATTACCATTGTGCTCTATGAAGTGAGAGAGCACATTTTTAAAATGAGTAAAATATAGGGGTAACTCTCCCTTGCAAAGCCCAGACCTTCAATGGAGCTGGTTTTACTTCCTGTATGTCTCTGGAATGTGCCTTCATTTCCTTCCTGGGGCCTCTCTTTCTCTTAACTCTGTTCTCAAAGTCTTTATTACATTATCTCTTACAAAACCCCAATTCTGCTCCATGCTGTCTAATCCAGAAATTATCTTCTGCCTCAAACCCTGGAGTCCTGTATTTGCCTGAGTTGAGGTCCCTGAGAAGTTAAAGAAACTTCTCAGGCTCCTGGAGGTGACAGTGAGGAGCAGCTCCTCTGTCCTCTGTCCACTGGCATCTCCTGCGGATCTGTTGGAAGCATTGTTGGTGAGTTCCCCTAATTGTCATTGATTGAACTGGTCTGTTCTCCTCTTAGCTCACATGTTACCTTAGACCCTCTGCTCCCGTTTTCTGGCCTAAGACCCATATATTGCTTAAGGAGTGCCAGTGAAATCTGCTAGAGAGATCCACACCTCATCCAGGGTCTGATGGACGATGGAATCATACACAGCTGGCCTGGGGGAGGGTGGATACCAAAACCAAAAATAAGTAACAAAACGACAAAAAACTGTTTCAGGCTTAACACTTCAGGGAGCTACTCCCCAAAGCAGCATTTTCTGTATTCAAAACACACTGGGAATGGCTGCTTTCATATTCTCTTACTTCCCTAAAGACATCCACTATCTCTCCTGCTTTAACTACTTCTGTGAAGCTACCCACATCAAACCAGGGAGCTTTGCTGACCTCCACACCAGAGGTTTTGAGGGAGAGTTTTTCAAGGCCAAAGTGGGTAAATTTAGTTTCTATGGGTTTGTGTGAAGTCAACAGCTAGCTGCTCTATGTATGTGTGTCTTTCAACTTCTGTACACTGGACAGACAGATGGGATCTGATCCAGGTAGAGAAATGGAACACAAACACCTGAAAGAGCAGCAGACATATAAGTGATGTCTTATCCAGAAAGGGAACGCTACTAGGGACACATGAAAGGAAACTCATTACTCAAGCTGCAGGGAGGCCTCATGACTGGTCAATGGCTACACTGGATGGACAACTAATGTCTGCTATGTGTGAAGAGCTCAGTATGTCCACTGCGTGGACAGACCATGTCTCAAGCAAGAAAGGATCTCAGTGTGAGCAGCTCAGACTTAAATGCCTCACAGTAATTAGAAAATAGAAGTTTGGGCCTCTTTTGATATTGACAAAGAAAGTTTCATTTGTAAGGACATCTATTCCTCTCCCATTTAGCTCCTTAAAATAGGGGAAGATACATGGCTCTAAATCTGTATGGCCAACTCTGCCTTCTGATCTTTTATGTCACTGAGCCATTATTACATCTTTAAGAGATAGCGATATAAGTTTTCTATATCTTTAAATTTGGAGCACTTTGATCTAATTTCACTGTGTCTTTTCTGTGCATATAATCGTCTTTGTGTGTTATCTAATGTTCAAAGAAAGAACAGAGTAACAAAAGGTTTTGCCACTTCATTTATATGTTATAAAAACACCTCATTGTGCACAATTCCTGGCATTTGCCTAGTTCATAATGAGTGTGCATAAAGTCTGGAGTGTTTTGGAAATGATTTTCAGACTGCATTAATTTTGTGATTAATAAAAATATGAAACTTTAAGGAGAAAACTAGTTATATATGAACTGTACCTCAGTCTAGCCTAAAATGGTAAACTAATTTAATTGTTAATATTCAGATTCTTCCCTGATGTAATCATTTGAAACTGATGCTTTTGAATGTTTGTTTTAAAAACGGAGGCTAAAATATGTTACAGGATTTATAATACATAGAATAATTTAAAAGCAAGATTTAAAATAAAAGCATGAGGTATGATGTTAATTTATCATAAATATAGCTTGGATTTAGCTAAATATTCAGAGGCTTGCAAAATCTGCACTGCTTAGGTCCTGTTAATTTCTTTAAATCCATTAAAATTGTATTTGTGAGTGTATTTCCCAAGGCATTAAAATGCATTAAATACAACATTAAGAGATGTGTGGTCTTGTAACTCAAGTATTTTAGAGAGACAATAGGAATCTAAAATATTTTACCAAAAGTTTGTTTATTTTCAAAAAACATTCAATGGAGTCATAAAAAATTTTATTAAGCTATAAAAGCTTACTTCCATGGATACTAAGTTTTCTTCTCAAATAGGCTCTTAAAAAGAAACTAAAATTTTATTTCATTTGTTTTATAATGAAGGGGAAAATGAGAGGACAGGTATGGAAAGATTGCTTGGTGGTTACCAGTACTCCTTGTACAAGGCATGAAGGCCTGAGAGAAAACTGAAATTCAGTCCCCAGGACCCACATAGACAGTGGGGTGTGGATTGCATCTGCCATTCCAGTTCTGTGAGGAGCAGAGACAAGAGACTTTGTGGGCTTTTGAGAAAAATAGCAATATGAAGCAACAGTGAGACAGTCTGACTCAAGTTAGAATGAGTAAAAGATGGCTTAGCAGTTAAGATACTTCCTTGCAAGCCTGACAGCACAGGTTCAAATCCCCAGTACCCATGGAAGGCCAGATACACAGAGGTGCATGCATCTGGAGTTTTATTGCAGTGGCAAGAGGCCCTGGCCCTCTCACTTTCTCTCTCTCCCTCTCTCTCTTTTTCTCTATCTCTCCCTGCTTGTAAATAATAAATAAATAAATAAATAAATAAATAAATAGATTAATTAATAATAAAGAATCAGCTGATGGGTTATGTAGGGGGTTACCTGAGGTTCTCCTCTCCTTACCATAGGTAAGCATAACCTTCTATATGTAAGTACACATGGCACCACATGGGACGTACATGTGGATACAACACACGCACACATGCACGCACGTGCGCGCACACACACACACACACACACACACACACACACACACACACAGTAAAAATATCCTGAATAACTTACCCTCATGATGCACCTCAAGTTTCTAGAAAATTAAGAATAATCAAAACCAAATAACAGCAAGAAATAATAAATATAAAAATCAGAACAAAAATTAATGAAATGAAAAATAACAGTAGAGTCCATAAAATGCTGAGTTTGTTCTTTGAAGAAAAAAAAAACAACGACCAAGATTGGCAGGCCCTTTGATAAGCTAATCAAAAGATAAAGAATATACAAATTAGCAAAGGTATAAATGAAAAAAAAGTGGATTACTACCCTTTCCAGTATTTACAGTGAAATACAGAGATTCATTAGAGGATATTTTGAAAACTCATACTTTCCCCATCCCTCCACCAAAACAACAACAGCAACAAAAACTAGAAAATATAAAAGAAATAGATCAATTCCTTGAGGCACATGACCTGCCAAAATTCCATCAAATAGATATATACTGAATTCATGAACACACTAAAAAGATCATACATCAGATTATTTTCATTACAGAGATGCAATGTTGGTTCAACAAACACAAGTCAGTAAGCGTAACACAGCAAATAGATGAACTTGGCAGAAACCAAACCATATGATGATTTCTCTCAGTAAAATTCAATATCCCCTCATGATAAAAGCATTGAGGAAATTATTAAAAGAACACACATGAATCAGTATAATAAAGGCTGTATGTGGCAGAGCTATAGTTAACATTATGTTAAACGGTGGAAAACAGAGTATTGCCTCTGAAATGTTGAATGAAATGAGTGTCCAGCCTTTCAATTACTTATCATAGTGTTTGATAAATAGTGTCTCGATTAGAGCAACAAGGGAAAACTATTTAAAAGGATACACATAGAAAGAATAAATAAAGTTTTCTCTATTTGTAGATGACAGGATCCTATACTGAAAAGACCCCAAATATTCCCTCAGAAAATTCTGAACTTAAGAAACACTTTTAGCAAAATAGTAGGACACAAAGTCACATACAAGAGGGAACAGCTTTTCCATATCCCAACAGTTATCATGACAATAAAGAAAACAGTTTTTCAATCCCTTCAAAGAAGTTTGAGAAAATGAAATCCTTAGGAATCAACTTAAGAAAGGAATAAAGGAATGAAAACATTAAAACTTTGAAGAAAGAAACAGAAGAAGACAAGAGAAGATGGGGAGACAGCTCCCTCCCCTGCTCATAGATCGCCAGATCTAACTCTGTAACGGTGGATATCTTGCCAAAAGAATCTTCAGATTCAACCAAATGAGTACGAAAAGTCCAAAGATAGCCTTCACAGAAAGAGAAAATTCATATGGAAACAGAGAAGACCCCAAAAATCTATCCTTCATAGAAAGAGCAGTGGTGATGTCACAATATCTAATCATAAATATTTACAGAGCCATGGTTAAGAGAAAAAAACCCAGCATGACAATAATGCAAAACATACATGTAGACCAATGAAATAGAAGATTCATAGATTAGCCCTCACTCATATAATTTTTTACAATGGTTTCAAAAACATACTCTGGATCAAAGGTCTCTTTGACAACCAGATTTCCACGTCTAGAAGAAAGAAATTAAGGGACTAGGGAGCTGGCTCAAGGATGGAGTGTGTGCTGTGTAAGAGACAGGGCTATATTCTGGATGCCAGAAGGGTTTGCTGCCCGTCCTGTAATCTTTGGTTGTGTAGGCAGGGGATCCACCAACCACACTGGCGAGACTAACGGAATCTTTGAGTCCTGAGTTCAATGGAGACAGCTTGCCTCGGTAAATCAGAGGGAGAGCAATTGAGCAAGTCACCCAGTGTAAACCTGTGGCCTCCTGATGAACATGCATAAACATATGCCTATAACATTTCAATATGCATACATACACGCTTGCATACCACATACCTACACATGGAAAAAATGATGCTAGATCCACATGGTGCACCTAGCAGAAAAATCGATTCAAAATGGATCAAAGACCTGAGTGGATGACCTAAAACTTCAAAACTTCTAGAGGAAACTACAGCTTAAAACATTTCAAAATATAGATTGGGTCTTCAAAAGCACAAAAAACTAAATACCAAAGAATTAAAAATAAAATCTAATCATCCAATCAATAAATGGACAAATTAGCTAGATATATAGCTCTCAAAAGGAGAGATACAAGTGACCAATTAATACTTGTAAAATCCTGAGTATTCTTAGTCCTCAGCAAAATAGAAAATAAAACTTTTTTTTGAGATTCCATTTCACCCTAGTCAAAGAAGCAAATGACAGCAAATGCTGGTGAGAGTGTTGGGGAAAGGAAGACTTGTTCATTGCTAGAGTAATGTAAAACTGCACAGCTACTAGGAAAATCATTTGTTGCGTTTTCTCAATAAAAAGAAACAATTATAACTATCATACCATATGATCCAGATAGAATGCTCCTGGGTACATACCTAAAGGACTGGACTACAAAGATATTTGCATATCCACATTTATTATAGTCCTATATAAAATATCCAGTAAATGGAACCAGACTTTTGTCAACAGATGATTAAAAAATATGGCACATATACACAATGAAATTTTATTCAGCAATAAATGAAAATGAAAACATGACATTTTCAGGAAAATTAATGCAACTGGAAATCATGTTCAGTAAAATAAACCAGAGCCAGAAAGAAAAAGGAAAAACATGTTTTCTCTCATATGCAGAACCTAGACTTAAAATTATATATATATATAATATATGTATATATGTAATATATATGTGTGTGTATGTATGCATGTATGTTTGTGAAACTATATATATATTTGTGTGTATACGTGTGTCTGTGTATGTGTGTGTATGTATGTATGTGTGTATATGTATATATATAATATATATATGTGTGCATGTATGTGTATCTATATATATAATTTGTGTGTATACGTGTGTCTGTGTATGTGTGTGTATGTCTATGTATGTATGTGAGTGTATATGTGTGTATGTGTATATATATTATATATGTGTGTACGCATGTGTATCTATATATTTGTGTGTATACATGTGTCTGTGCATGTGTGTATGTATGTGTGTATATGTGTGTATGTGTGTATATATATAATATATATATATATATATATATATATATATATATATATATGTGTGTGTGTGTGTGTGTGTGTGATAAAAGTAAAATGTAGATCAAGAGGCAGGAAGAAGAGATCTTCACAGAGGGGAAACAGAGTAAATGATAGAATAATTGTAGCATGAAAGCAGAGAGTGGGGGAATATCTAGGAAAGGAAGGGAGCCCGTCCAAAGGGCAAAGGAAGTATAAGGAGCACAATAGATGGGAGAGGGATGAAGGGAATGAATGAGAGTAAAGTATAATGAACTATATCTATAAAATTGTCATAACAAGACATTATCTTGTTTAGCAACCTAAAAATTAAGAAAAACTCCAGTGGTAAAGACACATTAAATATAAAGGAATAAGGATTCAAATGGCTCCAAGCTCCTCATTAGAAGTCATGTGGATAGAAGACAGCTTGAAAAAATATATATCCCATCAATATAAATATCCTATTAATCTAAAGTACTTGATAAAGATATCCCTCATGAATTAGGGTGAAATAAAGTCATTTCTAGATAAAAATAAATGAAAAGAATTTATTTCTCATAATTATATTAAAATCTAAATGTTAAAATATTCACACCAAGGAAAAATACAAAATGAATGCACAATTAAAGTGAAAAAAAGAAAATAGCTTCAGGAATGAAAAAAATAGAAAAGAAAAAAATTGTGGTGGATTGAATCAGGTGTCTCCAAAAACTCATGTGTTCTGCATGCTTGGTCCCATTGGTGGTAATTTGGAGCCTTGCTGGAGGGTGGACCTTGAGGGTTAGTGGCCCCTAGCTTGCCAGTGTTAGTCAGCTCTCTGTCCTGCTGCAGTTTTCCACCTGCTATGGATTAGGTGATATACAGCCTCTGCTCACACCATCTTTTCTACTGACCTCATGAAGCTTCTCCTTGAGACTAAGCCAAAAATAAATTCCTTCCTTCCATCAGCTGCTTGGTGTATGGTGTTTTGTCTTAGTAAAGTGAACATAACTGAAACAGAACTACTTGAGAAAAATATTATAAGCCACTCTGTCCTATTTAGGCACTTTAAAATATATGATTTTGAAAGCAAATGTGATAACATTCATTAATTTTTGAATGTATATTGATGTAACCATATGACAACTTAAGGCACAAAGGGAGAAGTTTGGAGAGAACTTTAAGTATTTTTTATGAAGTAATAAAACATTAACTCTTGAAATTATGACACCTTGGGAGTAGCTTCTGTGAATGTAGCCAGATGACAAATGGATGGATAGATAGAAAGATTAGATGAATCACAGCACAATCAACAGCTTAATAAGGAATGCTAAATTATATTCAAATAGAAAAAGAAGTCAAGACAGGGAAACAGGAGAGGAGAAGTGGAAAAGGCAAAGAGAAAATTATGTGGTGGAAGTAAATCCAAGCTTTATGGTAATTACATTTAATGCAGTGAATAGTATAAACACTCAATTAAAAATGTAGACTTTGCAGATTTTGTTTAAAATAATCAGGTGGTATGCTGTTTGTATAAATCTTATTTAGAAACAATAGATAAAAATAGATGCTTTACATTGTTTTCCACAAATGGTATTGGAAAAACAGGATAATTAGATGTGGAAGAATGAATCTCAACTCTCTTCTATCAGTGCACAAAAAGTCAACTCCAAATGTGTGTGTCGTGCGCACGTGCCATACTACGTAGTTTATAAAGAAAATAAATTTATTTCTCAGTATTATTAAGGCTGGTATGCTCAAGATTAAGGACATGGCTCTGGTAAAGCTTCCGTGTAGACCATCCTATAGCAGAAAGCCTCCATGATGAGAAAAGTCATATGAGAGAGATGGATAAAGGAGAGACAGGAGCCTGGAAAAGCTGAACTTCATAACAAAGCTGTTGTTGTGATACTAAATCTCTCCTGAGATTAAAGAATGGCTTGTATCCAGTCATGAGGAAGGGCTCTTATAACCTAGACACCTCTTAAAGATCTTGCCTCCCCAACCGTGACAGTGATGGTTAAATTCAAGCATGAATTCTGAAGGAAGCTTAAGCTTCATATATTATAAAAGATTAACTCAAAATGAATCATAGGTCTAATATATATACAGGTTATACTCTGTCTCTTTGCCCTGTTCCCATTACCCAGGGTGCCCTCCTCAGTGTGTTATGGTATTCACTGTGGGGTCAGGACTGCCTCAGTCAGTCCCTGTGGGGTAGTGTGGGGGCACAAAGGGTGTACTGTACCTCAGGGTATTCCTATCCACTCGGTTGCTTTTACAGTCCTTCTGCCCCCTCTTCCACAATGTTCTCCAAGATCTAATTTTTTAATATACAATTTTAGGAAGAAAATACAGAGGAATATCTGTGTGTTCTTATGGATATGCAAAGAGTTCTTAGACAGTAATACATCACCATGTAATTTAAAAAAAGATAAATTAGGCTGCATCAGAATTAATAGAAACTTTTAATCTACAAAATATTAAAAAGTGGGGCTGTAGAAATGGCTCAGTGATTAAGGCACTTGCCTATAAAACCTAACAACCTGAGTTCCACTCCCCAGTCATTCCCCAGTACCCACATAAGCCAGATGCATAGTGGCCACATACATCTGGAGTTCATTTGCAGTGGCTAGAGGTCCTGATGCACCCATTATCTCTGTCTCTCTCTCTCTCTCTCTCTACTTTCAAATAAACAAATAAAATATTTTTTAAAAATATCAAAAAGTAAGTCAAGATACTAGCAAATGGTACATATGGAAAAGGACTCTTATCTAGAATATGGAACATGAAATGCTTTGAACTCCACAGAACAAACAGCTTGTTAAAAAATGGGCAGAAATCTTGACCAGACATTTATCCAAGGAGTAGTATATGGATGATACATAAGCACATATACAGTTGTTCAACATCATTAACCATTAGGGAAAGTCAAAGTGACCCCAATATGAGACAGCACCAATTAGAATCACTAACATAAAACCTGCCGACAGTCCAAGGGCTGATGCTGAGGCCGCCCAACCAGACCTCTTGTTAGTGTGAATGAAAAATGGCACAGCCACTCTAGAAAACAGTTACACAATTTCTTTGCTCAGCAACCACACTCCTGGGTAACTGAGAAAAATAAAAATTATGTTCCCATAAAGAAAACTCTACATGAATGTTCATAACAGCTTTCGTTGTAATCAACACAAACCTGGAAAGAACAGTTCAGAATGTCTTCACTGGTGACTAGGCGTAATGCAACCCATCCATATGATGGAATGTTGCGCCGTAATCAAGACAGAGACTTTATAAGCGCACAGTGTGGATAGGTATCCAGGGAACCAGAGTGAGGAGAAAAGCAGGGCGATAATCTGAGCTGCATGCTGTATGTTCCAGTTGCTACATCACTCTCTAGTGATTAAATCACAGCAGTGGAAGGGCCCGGAGGCAGTCAAAGGTTTCCATGAAAGGAGGAGACATATGTCATCTTCCTTATGCATCGGTTCACGTGCGACTGGTTCAGCTCTCCACAGTTAACTCCACTCTCAAATATTAAATAGAATGTTTCAGAGCTAAATGGTTAATAAGTTTTATAATTGTATGCCACCTTGAGTACCCTGGTGTGTGATGATTCTCTCTGTCTAGCATGAACAAGTGGTATATACTATCTGCCCACTGCTTGCATATCAGTGACTTGTCTCATTGTTGGGTCAAAATACCTGACCCAAACAACCCAAGGAGGACAGGTTTACTGTGGCTTCCTGTTCAGGAAGAACAGTCTAACATTGCAGCTGAGGCAGGGTGGCAAGGACGTGAAGAAGCTGGTCACCTTCAGACCACAGTCACTAAGCTGAATGCTAAGAATGCTCAGCCAGCATCCTCTGTTTTATGCAGTCCTAAGCTGTAGCCCATAGAATGGCAGTGCCCATAATTAACACGGTCTTCAACCTCAATGAACCTAATCTAGCGAATTCCTCACAGACATGCCCTGAGACTTGTTTCACTGATCATTCTAAATTCAAGTTCAACTAATGTCAAGTTGTCATGGTCATCCATTGAATCATGGAAATATGACAGTGTTTATGTTCAGTAAACTTTTTCTTAAGAATGGTCTTAGGCAACCATGGTACCGGGGCAATGATGCAGGCAATTTGGATTTACCAAACAGAATCCGTAAAGTGATTCCATTAAGTAAAAAATAGAAAGTTTTTTTTTATTTCATAAGGAAAGAGAAAATAATATGAAAAGATAAAATAAAAACAAACAAACAAACTTCCCCTCAATCAGCTGCTTTTGGTCAGGTCCTTTTTCCCAGAAATAAAAAGATGACATCAACAGTAGGTACAGATAGGCCCATTTAAATATATATATATATATATTCATGTATATTAATTATATATTTAACATTAATAATAATATCCAATGATTAATTATTAAATTATATATAATATAATATATACAAATATATAAATTTATAAAAATAATTAATATATATATGATGTATGCATGTATGTATGAACCAGAATTAATAGAATTAGGAAAACACTTTTAATCCTAGCACTCAGAAGGCTGAGGTAGGAAGATTGCCATGAGTTCAAGGATATCCTGGGCTACAGAGTGAGTTCCAGATTGGCTTGGGTTAGAGGAAGATCCTGCCTCAAAAAAAAAGAAAAGAAAAGAAAAGAAAAGAAAAGAAAGAAAGAAAGAAAGAAAGAAAGAAAGAAAGAAAGAAAGAAAGAAAGAAGAAAGAAAAGGACTCAATACTAAATGCTTCTCAATGGAACTGAAGCATTAGAACATTGACGATGGACTAAATGTCACTGTAGAGTGAAGCCCTCTATTCATTCATTTTTTTTCATGCTCTCAGCATCTGTGGTCGATATACATTGGACCATTTTGATTTTGGATACTCCAGCATATGGCATCACACAAGGTGTCATCTTTTGTGCCTGGCTTTTTTAAATTAACAGGGTCTTTGGGGAATTGTCTATGTTGGATAGATCATTCCTTTTACTATAAGTTGGATATAATCATTTACTGAGAATGCCTAAGATATCAATTGAACAAAATCATGACACACGCTTAGAAAAGCTAATAAGATAAGTCAGAAAAAATATTTACAAATAGTTTATATATAACATTAATAACAGCTTATTAAAAGATATGATAAAAGAGAATCACTTAAGGTAGCAATAATAATAATAATAATAATAATAATAATAATAATAAATGAAAAGAATAAGAAGAAATGACAAAACAAACAAGGGCAAATTAACCTCTGGCTACACAACATTTGGATCATTGGCTGGAAGGCTTACTAGAGAAATCAACAGTAATAGGAAATAGTGCTCAGAATCAGGCCTGGAAGATCAAGGTCTAGTGAGATGGAAGGATACCTCTATGTGGTGTCTGTGGTGTTTTTCATTATAAAACATAAGGTGTGCCATTTCAACCATTTTAAGTACACAATTAAGTGTATTAGTCACAAGATGGTGGAAATATATCATTTTCTATTTCTAAAACTTTTTTTATCATTTACAAATAGGAACTGTACATCCATTAAGTGATAACCCACATTCTGTCTTCTAGGTATGACAATTTCTAACATACTGCCTTTCTCTGATAAATTTGGGGTACTCTAGATATCACATACAGATAGAATCAGAGCCATTGTTTGGGTCTGGCAGTGTCTGCCTTATTTCATTCAGCATGTTTTCAAGGTTCAGCATATTGTCATTAAACTACATTCATTTTTATGTCTTAATATTTTTTCTATATTCATACTGGATTTTATTTAATCATTTGTGTTGGATACCTGGGCTGTTTTTCCCTTTTGTATATTATGAATAATGCAAATTTCACCTCCTCTTTTGATATTTGTGGTTTAATTTTCTTTACTAAGAATTCCATAAATATTTTTGTGAATTCTTCTGATTCTTTGGCCACCAGTTTATTTGCCCATTTTTATTAGGGACTCATTTAATTTTCATGGACTTGTGAATCTCCCTGTTTTCCTACTTTGATTGATGTCATCTTTTTCCCACTGCAGTTGTACTAAGTTTTACAGTGAATCTTTTTGGTATGTTATGCATGTGTATGTTCACAATAGTTCAGGCACGTGTGGGTCAATGTATGTCTGCATGTGAGTGTGTATGCATGTAGAAGGGAGAGGACAACCTTGGGTGTCATTCTTCAGGTTTGTCATACATCACTTCTTGAAGTGGAGTTTCTTATTGACCTCAGCAATTCCTCTAGACTGGACGGTCAATGGCCCCCAGGGAGTCACCTGCCTCTGCCCTCCCCCTCCCCACCAGTTCTAGGATTATAGATCTGCATGTATAACCACACCCAACATCTTTACGTGGATACTAGGGATAAAACTCAGGTCTTCATGCTTGCTGGGCAAGGGTTTACTGACTAAGTTATTACCCAGCCTCTAATTTTAATCTTGAGAACTTTTTATTATTATTATTACAGAACAGATCTCTCTCCCTTCTTGTGTTTTTTTTTTGATGTCAATATTTAGGTTTATATATCTTGGGTCTTAGTTATATAGTTCATATACACTTACAATTCTTATAACTTATAACTTCTTGATAAATTAATAACTTAAAATATGTAATATGCTACAATGTCTCATAAGAGCTTTAACTTAAAAGTATGTTGTGCTTGAAAATAGACTCATGACCCAGCTTTATTGTGGTTTTTGGAATATCTTTTTCCCCACCCTTCACATTTAATTGATTGGTATCTTTGGAGGTAAAGAGCATTGCTGTGATTCAGATATGTAGGGTTTTTTCTATGTGTTGGAAGTTTGGTCCACATTGCTGTAGTAAGGAGAGGCAAAGGAACCTTTAAGAAATATGGCC
This sequence comes from Zapus hudsonius, assembly GCA_004024765.1. NCBI lineage: Eukaryota > Metazoa > Chordata > Mammalia > Rodentia > Dipodidae > Zapus > Zapus hudsonius. The sequence goes on from PVHP010003320.1 coordinate 67,854, forward strand.
TAAAGGTATGCAATTAGCCTGGCTATCCATCTGTGGATGAGTAGATAGAGAAAATAATGCAAGTAATATACAATGGAGTTTTATTCAGTTATAAAGAAGAACTAAATTATTCTGTTTGCAAGAAAATAGATTGAATGAGAGCTAATCATGTGAGCAAACTAAACTGGACTCAAAGACAGAAAAATCATATGTTTACTTTCACATGTGAACTCTAGGGGAATAACAGCAAAATCACATGAAAATAAGTTTATTAGGGATGTGAAAGAGAAAAGTAGGGGTGATATGACAGGTTAATTGGTTGGTAAATATTATCCAATTAATATATATATATATATATACACATATATATATATATATATGGAAATGCCATAAAGAAATTGATTTGTGATGGTGAATGTTGTCAGCTTGACAGGATTTACAATCTCTATGGAAACCAATCTATAGCATGTCTGTGAGGAAGTGCCTAGATTAGGTTAATTAAGGTGTAAGACATACTCTCACTGTTGAAGACAGCATTCTTTGGCTTTAAGTAGTGAACTGAATAAGGATTCCATGAGATGAACACAGAATTCCTTTTGCTGTGCTTCCTATTTGCAGATACAATGTGGCCAGCTCCTTCCTTCACCTGTCAGCATGACTCCCCCGTCATGATGGACTGTACCCCTCAAACCCAAGCCCAAATACACCCTTCCAGCTGTAAGCTGCTTCCTGTCAGTTATTTTGTCTCAGCAACAGAGCAAGTAACCAATACACCATTATTTTCTATAATTAATGCACACTAGTATAAAATGGTAAAAATAAAATTTTAAAGTTCTCCTGAGACCATGGCTAGCTCTTAGGAGAGTGAATTTTTATAAACGGGCATGCCTGACCCTCCCCATCCTCTGGCTTCCTGTCTCTCATGTGATCTCTCCCATATGTTCCCATCATAATGCCATCCTACATGTGCAACCACAAAGGTGCTCACCAGAGCTAAGCAGATGTATGCACCGAGTTCCTGAATGCCCAAAGCTGTGAGCTAAACCAATTTCTTTCCTTCACTAATCATTCAGTGTTGGCACTTTCTTGTAATGACAGATGCTGACCTAACATGAACATCTTTCTCCATCTGCCTACATTATGAGGCTATGAAAATACTAAGATACTGTCTTCGTAATTTATTGCATATTCTAAATATTCTCTGATATACCAAGACTACTTTCATGACCATGATCTATTATTCTGAATGCAAATGAGGTGATTCCCATAGGAGTATAGAACAGGAAAGATTACTTCTAACAAATAAAAATATTCTAGTGAAAAATGGAAATAATTTTTCAAAGGCTTTTTGCCATTTGTATGGGAATAGACAAACAGTATTACAGAATTTCAGAAGATTAGAGGATAATCTTAGACCGATGTAACAGAAAATCTTTATGGAGGAATTTAGATGTCATCTGGGTCTGACAATAAGAATAATGAGGGAATTCTGAGTGTAGGAAAATGACATGTGTAGAGTTTGGGAATTAGAAAATGCATTTGGAGGCTATGTGCCAACCCGTGCTGTTTATCTGTGACATTACGGCTCTTATTTTCTTGAAAATATCTATTTTTCCTTAGTTGTGGGATGATGTGTCAGGCGCAGAGCTACACTAATCTCTGTATCACCTCCTCTTTTTCTGCCATATGCTGGGCAGCTCCAAGAGCTGTCTCCTTGCAGAGCATGCTTTTCTTTCTATTTACCTTGGGCTTCATAGAAAACGAAAACATGCATACACAGGTTGGAACCATGTGTTTAACCTACAGTTGGTTGTTTTTGGAAGGCCATGCCTGTCTGACATACTGCAGGCTGCTAGAGGGTCAGGACCAGGGACATGTGTGCTCCCACGAGCTAAGCCGGACTCTTTCTTCTGAGCTCCTCAGCAGCTCTGCTTGGAGCAGCACATCCAGTAGGACCTCTGAGCAACACTGATGCAATGCAACAGCACAGCTGAAGCTGCAACATCTACAGCCCTGGAATGGGGAGGGGCAGCCTCAGCTGCATCATCTGTAGATTGACAGATTCTCCTTCTTCATCAAGGGTTCCCAATTATTCAGATTTGTGTTGTTCATTTTGCATGCATTTCTGTGCCAGGTGACATTTCCTTGCCTCCATCTAACATAGACCTGTTTCTTTGACCAACTTATTAACATAAAATGAGAATAAAATAATTTGTTTTTATCCTGACCTTTGGATTTCATCATATCAAGGCTGCTTACAAGCATGAAAGAAGTATAGATGCCATAAAAGTCTTCCATAAATCCCAAGTCAACCTTCTTTTCTTTCAGTCCTGCCTGTTGCCCAGTGTTACCTTTCAGCCTTCCCACTTGCCTCTCCATAAAATAGCTCTAGAACAGATACCAAACACCTTCTATCTTTAGAGATAATCATATACAAGAAATGAGTCACCTCGGATGGGGACTTGAAAGCCAGGTAAAAAGACTGACAACTATTTTCTGTTAGCACCCACTATATTAGGAGGGGCTACTTTATTTTTGTCCATAGCAACTTGAAAGTTCATAGTATTAGTGTTCCCATTTAACAGAGGAGGAACCGAGGCAGAGAGAGGAGAAACAACTTGCCTGTCTCACAAGGATGCTCCTTAGCTGGGCTGCATATCTGGTCAGCCAAGCATGGGAGTCCAAACCCTAGAGGGAGAATGGAAGGATGTGAGGAACATGATGCGTATCAAGAATGTCAAAGCACAATGCCAAGATAATGGCATAGGAAATCTTTGTGTTCAGCAAAGTGGGGATTCCAGTGCAGCTCAGACACAAGCTTTGTTTCGAAAGAGGCTAGAGGTTAGGGGAAAAGGTTTACGGATAATAACTAAGAGAACAGTGAGGATTTGGAAACAGGCAGATAACATTAACCTCTGAAACTTATAATATGAAACAAACTTATAATGGATTGCAGCTGGGATTCTAATTCATTTTAAATAGACTGACTCTTTACAAGGTTAAGACTTGACTATGACCTGATTAAAGGCATTAAGTTATATTATAAAAATTTAATCCAAGTGTTACTTTCTCAGCAATAGAAACACCTACAGAGAAGAACCAAAGAAACAGCTATAAAAGCATGAACCAGTGAATGAAAGGTATGTTTGATCCCAAAACATTTATCTGAATACTAGAAAATTATAATCCTGTTTGTATTATCTTTAAATTAAGAAATCCAGTGGATTGAATTTTTAATAGCAAATATTCTTTTCCCAGTGAAACTTTATGCATAAACTTAATGTATAATATAGAAGTAAGCAGTACCATGTTGATAAGGAGGGCTTAGAGGACTTAAATTTTAAATATTTTGGTTCCTTTTATGACTACAGTAATTATACAATTGAGTTTAGAACAACCTCCATATCCTTATGGCACTTCTGAGGCTGCTGAGAAACCTCACTATGAATTTTCTCCTCGCATAGGTTTGATTACATATTAGGGAAGCACAGAGTAGAAAACACATTCTAGTCTTGAAGGATGGGATACATTTGTGCAAAAGAAATCCATTCAAGAGACGCAGTTTCCACCGAAGTTAATTAGTTGCAATTCCAGTTTGTTCACTGACTTTGTTCAAGTTTAGCTAACTTATCTGATGCTCTTATAATTAACTTTTTTTTCAAAGCAGGGTATTATGTAAGCCATGGTGGCCTTGAACTCACCATATAGCTGAGGTTGACTTTGAACTTCTGTACCTCCTGCCTTTACCTTTCAAGTGTTACGATAATAGGCATGCACCACCACACCCAATTTAAGTGATACTAGGGCTCAGACCCAGGTCTACATGCATGCTAAACAAACACTCTATCCAATAAGCTGCATCTGAAGGTTTCATAAGTCATCTTTGAAGCCTTAAAAACATAACCTTCCCTTACACCGGCTCATGGGTATTTTCTTCACAACAATTCTGTATGTACCATACTAGGAAGAGTAAATTGAATCTCTCAGCAATGGAGAGTCAATATTTATTTTTTGAATAAGGGATCCACATATGTCTATTTTAGTAAATATTTAGGATGATCAAATATGGATAGGGCGAAGGTACAGAGCACAGCATCTTCTTACCCCATGTAAGTCATTCCAACTGACTCTAATCACTCCATAGGAACCTTGAGCCATATTTCCACATGACTCCAAGGACTAGGGGTGGAGTAATAAACCAGACAAACAGAGGTACATGTTCTTATGGTCTTATATTTTGCAGTAAGAGAAAAATCATGAAAAAGCAAAGAAAAATATCACTCTCTTACAAAGCAGGGCCACCCACCTATAACAAATCTTGTTATGTACTTTGGAAAATAATTTTTATTAGAATATAGTCACCCTCATTTTAAAAATATTAATTGTTTTAAAAATATTGAACTAGAGAGATTGCTTAACGGTTGAGGTGCCTGCCTTCAAAACCTTGGGACCTGGGTCAATTCCCCAGTACCCACATAAAGCCAGATGCACAGGGTGGCACATGCATCTGGAATTTATTTGCAATGGCTAAAGTTACTGGCATGTCCCCCTCTCTTTTCTCTCTATGTAAAAATTCCTGTTATCTATAGAATGAAAGTCAATCTCCTTAGCCAATATCCCAAATCTTCACCATCTCTCATAGTAGCACTTCCAAATCCTTTCTCTTCCTGCTCCTAAACCACTGAGCTTACAGTGGTTTCTCTTCATTCATAAAGTTTTCAGGCTGATATAATACCTAGAGTATCCACATATCTACAGCCTGAAGTATACAATCAAAAATATCCATTGAGCCAAGAACTTGGGATGAAGCCAGAGAAGATACCCAAAGGTACCCAGTAAAAGATCAGTTTGTGCCATGTTCCAAAGTCCAGCCACAGGGATTCACTTAGTCTGCTGGAGGAGCACTGCTGGGGTTTATAATGTGACTCTGGGTAGGATGGAGGCTACTGAGGGCCTTGAGTAGACCAAAATGTGATCAGACTTCATTTCACTTGGAGAGACAAGGACAGAAGAAAGAATGAGTGTAAGACAATGTGGAGATGGTGCCGATGGATGCTGTTTGCACCATGAGTCCAGGTAGTAACTGCCTACTCTGTCCCTCAAAATCTGTGCATAGAGATTTGGTTGTCAGACTAGTGCTGCTTGGAGATCTGAAGACCTTCAAGATGTAAGAGGCCTACTGGGAAGCCGTTAAGTGCATGACCTCAAAGGAGACTGTGGCACTCCACCCTCTCAGAGCCTCTGCCCTTTCTGATCTGTCAGTGTGCCCCACCATACATGCCCACCATGACCTGGCTCCATTTTCCACTTTCGACAGAACTGAGCAGATGCTGGTGCCCTGCTCTTTGAGCTTCAAAGATTATGATAAGCTAATTGCCTTTTCCATCTTCATAAGTTATTTGTCTTAGGTATTTCATTATTCAAACTTAATACTGGCTAATACACTGCAATAGAAAAATGTAATCTAGACAGTTTTTGTGGATGTATGTATGGATGTCATGTGTATGGGCACACGTGTGGGCTGTTTGGATGCACTTGTGTGCATGTTTATATTGTGGTGGTCAGAGGTTGAAACTGGGTGTCTTCCTCAATCTTAATCTCTCTCTCTCTCTCTCTCTCTCTCTCTCTCTCTCTCTCTCTCTCTCTCTCTCTCTCTGCTTTAAGTTTGTTTTTGTGAGACAGGAACTTTCACTGAATTTAGAGCTCACCAATTCTAGACTAGCTCCTGTCACCACTAGGGACACTCCATTGCTGGAGTTCTTAACTAAGGTTCTCATTTTTCCATGGCAAGCACTTTTACTCCCTCAGCCATCTCCATCTCCCCACTCCTGGACAGTTTTAAAAGTGAAGCCTACAGGATTTTCTGGAGAATTAGATGTGGGGTACATAAAAGGAGCTGAATGAAGAGGAAACCCAAGATTGGTCCTAAGCAACCCAAACTAGAGAGGTGATATTTACTGAGATGAAAAAAAAAAAAAGTGAAGGCTTACAGGATTTTTTTTTTGGTGGAGGTTGGAGGTAGGTTAGGAATTTCATTTTAGATATATCAAGTTTGAAATGTCATTTTATACATTTAAATAAAAATATGCGAGTAGAAATTTGGATGCACGGGTATTGAGATCAGAGCAGAGGTCAAGGTCAGGAATATAAATACACTCAAGCCTACACATGCACGCTTGCTTCATGGAGGAGAGCAATGAGTGTGTGGGAGAACAAACCACTTGTAATTATCTGTGATTAGGTAGTAACTCAATTTTACACAAAAACAAAAATATTCAGTGCACAGTTTTTCTATATGCGGAATTCCTCCTGAATATAAACGATGATGTAAATCAAAGAAATCCGTTTTGTTCTGAAGTTTCAAAGAGAATTAGTCACCATTTTGGGTTATATGACTGTCATCAATGCTGATTAGTGTTATTCAACCACCTCCATCTCATCACTTGTGTTCTCGTGTATTCTGAGCTTTGGGCTTTAGCTCCTTTCAGAATATGGGAGTAAGGATCTCACCTTAGACACACCTGTATTGTCATTTGCCTACTGTATGCAATACCTGTCATTTTAGTTTATTTTTGCTTCATATTTTAAGGGCACATTATTAGAAGTTAATTTCTTTGTATTATTTTATTATTTTCAAGGATTTTAGGCACAAAATCCTTGCTCTTCCTAGAATTTCCTCTCCCTGCCTAAACTGAACCAGGATAAAGTATGCACATATGTGACTATAAATGGATTCATTTCCAGATTGTAATCAGGGGTTTTAAGATATAAACATTTTATGTATTTATGAGGGAAAGACAGATGGACAGAGAATGGGAGCACTCAGGCCTCTAGCCACTGCAAACAAACTCATTCTCCATCTTATGCATCTGTCTCTCTGTGGGAACTGGGGAATTGAAGCCAGGCCCTTAGGCTTTTTAGGAAAGCACCTCAACTGTCGAGTCATCTCTTCAGCCACTGTAATCAGGATTTTTAAAAATAGCTATGATACAAAAGAAGGAGACATTGTGTTTTATACGGCAGGACTCTCTGCCTATCCTGGCACTGAGAAGTGAGTTCTCAGCTCACTTCACAGGATGTTTATAGCCCTGACCCAGAGGAATTCCCCAGGGACTGGGCCATGTGATAGTGTAGAGACAGTTACTGAACAAATCCTAGCTGTCTTTGCTCCATGGGTTTCAGCTTCACATGTTCTTAAAAAGGGCAAAATTAACAATTTTACTTCCTCCAAAACCACAAATACAACGAACAGTTCATATCTACCCTGTCTCTGTCTTGAACAGTTTCTATGTTTTTCTTCAGCAATCCACCACTCATCTCTCTCGTGCCAGCTCTATGTTGAGCTCGTGATAAATGATAACATAAAGAAATGTCTAGGCAGTCAGGGTACCAGAACCCCAAAAGTAATGTTTTTCTTTGGCTAAAAGTTGGAAGTGTCACTACAGAAACCTGGACGTTCCATCCTGCAGGAATGATTTCTAGGTTAAGTTTACACTCTTCCTAGCTGACAGAGAGTGTGATCCTTACCTAAGATGACTGGAAAAGCTGTAAAATCTGGGCTTTGTCCACAGTAACCTGGGGACCTGGTCTTCCTCATGTAACCACTCCTCAATAAAAAATAAACTAAAAAGACAGGTCTGAGTTGTAAGGTGGGAGTCTGGACCCCCTTTTTTCTCCCTTGCCAAGAGCTCCACCACCTTGTTTCGTTCTCTTAGGTTGTGTTCTAGGTTTAAGCCCCCCTTCTCTTCTTCCTCCTAAAGCTCTAAGCTATAATAAAATAATAAAATCTTTCTGAACCTTATCATCTGGTCCATGGATTTCATTCTTTGAATTCACAAGACAAGGATCCAGGAACACTACAAATTATTGGTGCATTGGTATACAAGGAACCCAAATTCCTGTATCAGTACCAGCCTTATTTTGAGCCCTTGATGGTATTTTTACTTTCCTTTGTTAAAAATTACAGTTCACCAACAGGAGTCATACCTGTCCCCCATTTACTTAAAACAAACAGTGCTTATTACACAATGGCTCCTCCAGGCTTTATCTTTTTTTTTCTTTTTAAATTCCAGTATCATATTATTTCTCCTGCTTATTTATTTTATTATTGTTTTTTCTTTTTGTTTTTTCAGGGTAGGGTCTTGCTCTAGTTGCAGGGTGGCCTCAAACTCATGATGATCCTCCTCCCTCTGTCTCCTGAGTGCTGGGATTAAAGGCTTGCACCACCATGCCCAGCTCAAATCCCTTTTAGTAATAGGAATTACCATTTTTCTTTCAAAAAGCTCAGAGCTCAGAAATGAAGGTTAATCTCATGCCAGGAAGATTTGCAATGAAAAGAATTAGGCAGGCAGACCAGTCACCCCAGTGATGAACTCAAAGGCTTGGGCAGCAGGTTGGCCACTTGCAGAGAGGGACACTTCCAAATGAACAGTACTGGCTGTTCTAATACCAGCCTCAGCCTCCACTGTAACTTGTTAAAAGTTTTAAAAATATTTATTCTTGGGATTGTCACATTGATTTAGAACTATGACTATCCAGACATATCAGCACAAAAGGGTTTTACCAGTCTCAACAAGACGAAGTGGGGGGAAAAAGCATGTGACCATGAACAGACTGTGTATGTAGTGGGGTGCATGTTTATAAGGCAGTGTTGGAGAAATGTGGCTTCCAGTTATGTTGAAACTGTTTATGTGTTTTCTCACCTGTGACCTCAAATACGATCTTCTGTGCAGGGACTGATGTAGCACTGAATCTTGTCGCAGGTCCCTTTGGACATTCTGTTTCTTCTGTTTGGAAGAAGGCAACGCACACTTTGAATGACTAGTCCCTACTCATATTCCGATTTTAGACCATGAGTAAAATTCCCATAAACACTTTTTAATTTCCCAGATTGAAAATTGAACATCCATATCTGGTAAATGTGATTTTCTTCCAGCACTAGAAGCGAATTGTTAGGCTTTATGGATATGATCATGTTGAAAATATCAGTTTCTTCTAGATGAAAGTGTTCTTCACTATGGATGGGACCTTTTCTGTTTTGTTTATTCCTTCCTCCCTATCATCTGGAAACATCTAATAAATCACTTATGAATGAGTAGATGAAAGAAATTTAGAGGATTTAAGAATGGGAAAATTGGAATAGGTATAAATACATTTTAGGCATAATTCCTTAAGTCCTAAATTTTCTCTTTTCAAAACCCTACCTGAATACATTCAAGGTTGAATGCAAGGTAATCATTCAAAAACTCCAAATCCTGAAATTGCACACCAGGAACAGAAAATTCAACACCTGATTTAATGTCATGTATACAGTCAAACCATAGCTGCATTAAAATGCTGTGTAAAATGACCATTGTTTTATTCGTGTAAGGAAAGTATGAATCAACTGAATTTACTGTTGTAAATGTTGGCTTTATACCAAGGTATCTCATTAAGTGTGCACAAGTCTTCAAAAAATACCTGAAATCCCAGACTCTTCTGGCAACAACCATTTTGAGATCAGACTTTTCCATCCGGCAATGAGAAAGGACCAGGTGGTGCCAACATTCAGGGTTCTTTTTCGACTCTCTCTATAGGCATTCGTTCCTGTGTTTCTTTAGTATCACATTTCCTGAGAGAAACTTTATAAGCAGATAGAATTATCAGAGAATTTGTAGCTTCATTAGAATTATCAGAGAAATTTTATAGGTTAAAGCAACATTTTTATTCTGGGAAACACAATATTAAACATTTAAGCAATCAGTGAACTTAGCTTATACTACATAAATGTATATTACTTAACTTTATTATTTATACTGTAAGGAACCACACTGTCAACAGAGGTTAATTGAATATTGAGAAAATTGTTTTCTGTGGAGTGCCTTTTTGGTTTTCAATTGAAGGAGATAGTTGTAGATAGAAACTATCACCTCCAGAGACTCATTAGTACATGTGGATCTTAGTTAGTGTGGCCCAATTTCCATTTCCCTTGCTTCTTTCCTGGAACTGTGACTAGACTATTCAGGGATGCAATTCTTTCTATTGCAAAATCAACACAACTCTGGCTTTAGCCAAACACCTACCATTTCCACTTCATAACTTCTCCTGTTCAGACAGCTGGGGAAACATAACACAGACTAGATCATTGCCAAAACCACATTAGCTGGTTTTCTGGTGATCTCTCTAGTTACCCTGCACTACGGCTGTCTCATTCCAACAGAGCTTTTCTAAGCCTTCATCACCCCCTCTTCTCACTCAGTATTGGCCAGTGTACCTGCTGTGAACAACAGACTGGGCCTCAATTAAGTAATTAAGACTTTGCTTAACTAGAAAGAGTTAGCCAAGCCAAAGAATAGATTTTAGGGCCAAGTTCTGGGAATAACTCCCAAGCAGCATCATGGACCAAGTTCAGTGTGTTAGTCAACATTGCAGCAGCAGTTAACTTACAAGTTATTTATTTCTTTCAATGTTTGTGGTTCAAAGGTGTTGCAGTCAGCATTCTGCAGAAAGAAACCAAAGAAAAGCAGCTTGTGGAGGGATGGGTTTATTTGGCTTACAGACTCAAGGGGAGACTCCATCCTGGCAGGGAAAACGATGGCATGAGCAGAGGGGTGGACATCACCTCTGCCACAGCATTGGAAACAGCAGCAGGGATATGGGCCAAACACTGGCAAGGGGAAGCTGGTTTATAACCCCCATAAACTCACCCCCAACAACACAGCTCTAGCAAGGTTTTAATTCCCAAACTGCTATCAGCTGGGCATCAATCATTCAGAACACATTCATTTGTTTGTGGGGACACCTGGATCAAACCATGACAAAAGGTCTACATCATTCATTTCTTGGGAGTGCCATCTCTTTTGATTGCATCACAAATGAAGATATGTGTATGTGGACAACTGTATACTACCAAACCCTCACAAGGCAAGCCCATAGGACCCCCAGATCTACCACGCCCAACTCAAAGGTTAAAACACCTTCAGTACTGCTGCCCTGCGGATCCTTGTCTTCCATCACAGTAGACTCTGGAGGGAAACTCAGCTCACACCCCAAACTGTAGCACCTTTCCTAGTCAGTCACTGTCAGTTAGAAGGTGCAACCTTAGCTGAGCTCAGAGCTGTGCTGCTTGTCTTTGTGGGAAAACAGATGTTCCATGCCTGCCTGTCTCCCCTGATAACTCTGTTGCATATCAGGCTTTCACAGTATATTTTAGTGAAAAACCCAACACATCTGTCTAGTACCCAGCAAGGGAAGCTGGGAAACAGGGCTTTAGAGGGGCCCATATTACTAAAGTAGGTTTTTAAAACAATTATTGACATCTATAGCAGAGAAAGGACCTCAGCAATGGGAGCCTGTCAGATGTGACACATATTCTCCATACGTGTGCTAGGTTGTCTTGTGGGGGGATGCCATGGCCGTGGTTCCTACATGGTCTCTTCTCAACTGCAGGCAGTAGTTATGGGAGTTATTAAGAAGTAAGTCTTGTTTGTTTTTAAGGTGCTAACATTTTTGAGCTGGTTCCAAAGTTTCTTTCTGTCATGGATACATTGTGTGTTTGATGTGTAAGGTCCTTTTATATGTTCCATGACAAAATACAAAGGTAGATAGAGGAGAGGGTGAACATTTCAGACAAAATAAGTCAATAAAGACTGTCTGTGCTGGGCGTGGTGGTACACGCCTTTAATCCCAACACTCCGGAGGGAGGCAGAGGTAGGAGGATCACCATGAGTTCAAGGCCACTCTGAGACTACATAGTGAATTCCAAGTCAGCCTGGACTAGAGCAAGACCCTACCTCGAAAAACCAAAAAAAAAAAAAAAAAAAAAAAAAAAAAAAA